>AFQZ01001175.1:0-15768 GCA_000222935.2 Aciculosporium take MAFF-241224
AGGCGTGCCTTCTTATATCTAGCTATACCTCACAATAGCTACTTAAGCCTCTTATTAAGCTTTGTTATATTATTAGGTTTTATTATTATTTATTATTATTCATGTACACTAGGTAGCTAGAGCTACTAACTAGTTCATCAACTAACTTCTTAATATAGGAAAAACCCTAAGATAGGGGAGAAAACCCATATTCTTCTATATAGCTCCTGCTAAGCCTCTGATATAAAGTCTTTATTATTTCTAACTATTAGTATAAGATATCTGCTAGTTCCCTGGAACTACAGATAATAATAGAAGTATGGTTATGCTTTATATAAAAGGTTAGTATGTTAGTAAAAACCCCCTATAAGCACCTCCCCTCCTAGTCCGGCTCTTCCTTCTCTATCCTATTGTTTCCATTGCCTCTGGTCCCTTTCTTAGCCTTATTATTATATATCTGCTACGCCTTACTAAGCTCCTCTGCTAACCTATACTGCTAAAGTCACCTAGTTAAAAGCACTTACTTTATAATATTTAGTGCTAGCTTCTTATTATTAAGCGCTGCCCTAAGTTCCCGCGGATCTCTTATTATAGGCACTGCTAGAATCAGTCTTAAATGGTTATATTCTAGGCATAACAGGATAAGGTAGTAGATATCCTTATCTCCTCCCTAGTATTAGCATATTAGTGAAGTTACCTCGGGCACCTGTTTATTATAAAGGAAGGCATTTAGCCTTATTTTTTCTGTTTAAAGCTGAACTAAGGCTATAGATTTATGCTTAAGCAGGCTATTATAGAGCTTTACTATCTTTTTTGTGCTCTTAAAGTTAGGTTCCTTATTTACTACTATTACTTTTGCCCGTTCTCTTCTTACTTAAGCCTTATGCCTCTGCTAGATCCACTGTTTTTCCCACTCCCTTTCTAATTCCTGTCTAGCTATAAGGCTACTAGGGGAGGGGGGGGGGGGGCATTAAGAAACGCCTTATAGCGATTATGTTAGCAGCCTCTTTCTTAGCGTCGTAGCTGCAATGCTATTAAATTACAGGCCTGCTGTATCTTCTTGCCTATGCTACTATCCTTAAGTCTTTAGTAGAATTGTTATTTAACGTAATTAAGGTACAGATCTACTAGTAGCACTGCTGCTTTTGTCTCTAAGAGTGTTACTAGCATTGCCTTATACGCCCCTATAACCCGCCTTAAGCATTTATTTTGTTCCCTTATAAATGCCTTTATTACCCCCTATACTACCCCTTCTGGCTTGCTACGGGTATGGTATATCCTAGCTCTATAGGCTATTATGCTTCTTATTACCTGTATATAAAGGGATCTCGCACACTCTAGTTGGCATCCCCACATAAACGCAGCTAGTGCCGTAAGTGCTAATTTCTACTGTAACAATTTAGTATTTACCTTCTTTATATAGGTTAACTAACAAAGCTTTTAGTGAATCTAAACCCCTAGGAATCGCGCTGATTGTGTCGGTTATATTATTGCTCTTTTAAGTCGGATTGTTATTGTAATTGCCTGCCTCTTTCTTATAAAGTGTATTAGCTTGCTCTTTCCTAGGTTAAACCTTAGCTTATACTCCTTTAACTACTCCTTATATATTCTCTAGGCTTTTTCTAGTTATACTTTTATCTCCTTTGCTGTTTTTCTATATACTATAATATTTATATTATCTAAGAACCCTAATATTAACGTTAATTCCGCTGCCACTAGTTTGCAATATAGTGGCGTGATATAAAGCAGGAAGAGGATAGGAGACGCCGGCGACCCTTGTAAAACCCCTGCAGTAACTTGGATTTCCTTAGTAATACGTCCGTTAAACGCTAATTATGCTTTCCTTTTTAATATAAAGCCCTGTGCCTATCTGGCTATTCACCCTAGCAGTCCTAACTCCTTTATAGTACAGATTAATCGTTTATAGCTAATAGTATTAAACGCCCTAGTAATATCTAGCTATAGTAATAATACTATCCCCTGGTAATGCCACGCTGTTCTTACAACCTCTTTTAGCATGCTTAGTGCTATTTCTATTAATCTGCTAGCCCTGTTGCCTATCTGTATGTCCAGTAGTATATAGCCTTCCTTTACTATAATAGTAATCCTCCTTATAATAGCTCCCTTAATTACTTTGCTTATTGTGTTTAATAGTAATATTAGCCTCTACCCCCCTGGTCTGCCTAACTCCTTAGGGGACTTCCTAGGTTTGCATAGAACTACTACCTTTGCTTGTTAGAAGGAGGCCAGATAATATCCTAAGCTATAGTAAGCATTTGCAAGGCATGTTAAACATAATATTAGGGCTGCTTTATATAGCTTAAGGAAACCTGTTAGTAGCTTGTCTGGTCCTAGGGCTTTTTAACTTACTATATTCTTTATAACCTTTTTAATTTCCTCCTTTATAAACACAGGAACTGCCTAATTATTGTTATAGTATCTTATCCCCTCCTCTGCCTCCGGACCTAGAGCCCTAGCCGTAGATAGAGGGAAGAACCTCTCTGCAAATGCCCTTGCCTTACCCTTGTGTATAACCTTTACTATCTTCTCCCTACTGTTATCTCCTGGCCGGGTTAGTAGTAGGACCTATTGCCTTTTAGGAGGAAGTCCACTCTATAGCCGGGCCTAACGCTCTAGGGTTTAAAGACTCCCTTTGGACCTAGATAACTTGCTAACTGCCTATTGCTAGCTACTTTTCTTCTCCTTTAAGATAATATAATTCTGTTTTTTTGTAGCTTCTGTCAAGGCCTGCCACGCTTCCTGTGTCTGTTATTACTGCCACTGCTTATTAGCACGTCTTGCCTCTGCTATTGCATTCCTTACCCTTTTATTCTACTAAGGCTATAGTTTGCTATACCCTTAAGGTTACTTAAGTGCTGCTGTATTAGCTATCTCTGTGAGCTATTAGGTAAGCCACTGTGCATAGTTATTAATTTCTTGCCAGTTGCACAGCAGAAGCTCCAACCCCTTCTTTTTAAGCCTGTTTAAAGCCTCTGCCATAATAAGGTTCTCGTCCGCTGTCCTCCAACCCCGGACCAACCCTGGGCTGTTGATATTATTAGGTTTTAGTTATTAACTTTAGGCAGTAATAAAAAGATTGTAAGAGGCTTTGGGTTAGCAGATAAGAGCAATGTATACACCTTAAGCCCTTTGCTTAATATATTAAGCTTGATTATCCTAATTAACTTCTGACAACTTCTTTCCTTATGTCTTTTATTATAGGAAGAAGGTGTTATTATTAGCTTCGCTTAAAATGCAACCATTAAACCTTAACAGTGTTAATTTCTCTAGGCGTTGCTTTAGCTTTGTAAGAAATCCGGCATTTTTTAACTTAACTTCTTTATAATTAAAGAATTTAGTATTGCTAAGGCCTAACGTGTTATTAGTCTGCATTCTAATAAGTTTAAAACAAGAGCTTTTCTTTAAAGAAATAAGTAGACATAGGTTATAGGTAGAAGTAATTATTATTATTATTATTATTCATGTACGCTAGGTAGCTAGAGCCACTAACTAGTTCATCAACTAACTTCTTAATATAGGAAAAACCCTAAGATAGGGGAGAAAACCCATATTCCTCTATATAGCTCCTGCTAAGCCTCTAATATAAAGTCTTTATTGTTTTTAACCATTAGTACAAGATATCTGCCAGTTCCCCCGGAACTGCAGATAATGACAGAAGTGTGGTCATGTTTTATATAACAGGTTAGTATGTTAGTAAAAACCCCTTACAAGCACCTCCCCCCTTATTGCCTTGCAAAGCTCCTCCGCTAATCTATATTACTAAAGTTACCCAGTTAAGAGCACCTACTTTATAATATTTAGTGTTAGCTTCTTATTATTAAGTGCTGCTTTAAGTTCCCACGGGTTTCTTATTATAGGCATTACTAGGATTAGCCTTAGATGGTTATGTTTTAAGTATAATAGGATAAGGTAGTAGATATTCTTATCTCCTTCCTAGTATTAATATATTAGTAATATTACCTTAGGCACCTGTCTGTTATAAAAAAGGTATTTAGCCCTATTTTTTCCGTTTAAAGCTATACTAAGGTTATAGATTTATGCTTTAGTAGGCTATTATAGAGCCTTGCTATCTTTTTTATACTCTTAAAGTTAGGTTCCTTATTTATTACTATTACTTTTACCTATTATCTTCTTACCTAAGCCTTATACCTTTACTATATCCACTGTTTTTCTTACTCTCTTTCTAATTCCTATTTAGCTATAAGGCTACTAGGGAGGGGGGGGGGGGCATTAGGAAACGCCTTATAGTGATTATATTAGCGGCCTCTTCCTTAGTGTTATAGCTATAATGCTATTAGATTATATGCCTATTATATCTTCTTACCCATGCTACTATCCTTAAGTCTTTAGTAGAATTATTACTTAATGTAATTAAGGTACAGATCTACTAGCAGCACTATTGCTTTTATCTCTAAGAGTATTACTAGTATTGCCTTATATGCCCCTATAACCCGCCTTAAGCATTTATTCTGTTTCCTTATAAATGCTTTTACTACCCCTTATGCTACCCCTTCTAACTTGCTATAGGTATGGTATATCCCAGCTCTATAGGCTATTATGCTCCTTATTACCTACGTATAAAGGGATTTCGCACACTTTAGTTAGTATCCCTACATAGACGCAGCTAGTGCTATAAGTGCCAACTTTTGCTATAATAATTTAGCATTTACCTTCTCTATATAGGTTAACTAACAAAGCTTCTAGTAAATCCAAAACCCTAGGAATTACACTAATTATATCGGTTATATTATTATTCTTCTAAGTTAGATTGTTATTATAATTGCCTACCTTTTCCTTATAAAGTATATTAGCTTGCTCTTCTCTACGTTAAACCTTAGCTTATACTCCTTTAACTACTCCTTATATATTCTCTAGGCTTTTTCTAGTTATACTTTAGTCTCCTTTACTGTCTTTTTATATACTATAATGTTTATATTATCTAAGAACCCTAATATTAATATTAATTCCGCTACTGCTAGTCTTTAATATAGTAGTATAATATAAAGTAAAAAGAGAATAGGAGATGCTAGCAACCCTTAAGGAACCCCTATAGTAACTTAGATTTCCTTAGTAATATATCCGTTAAACGCTAATTATACTCTTCTTCTTAATGTAAAGCCCTATGCCTATCTGGTTATTTACCCTAGTAGTCCTAACTCCTTTATAGTATAGATTAATTATTTATAGCTAATAGTATTGAATGCTTTAGTAATATTTAGCTATAGTAATAATGCTATTCCCTAGTAATACCACGCCATTTTTACTACCTTTTTTAGCATGCTTAGTGCTACCTTTATTAACCTACTAGCCCTATTACCTATTTATATATCTAGTAGTATATAGCCTTCCTCTGCTGTAGTAATAATCCTCCTTATAATAGCTCTCTTAATTACTTTTCCTATTATATTTAATAGCAATATTAGCCTTTATCCCCCCGGTCTACCTAACTCCTTAGGGGTCTTCCTAGGTTTATATAAAACTACTACCTTTGCTTGCTAAAAGGTAGCTAAATAGTGTTCTAAACTATAGCATGTATTTATAAGGCGTGTTAAACATAATATTAGGGCTGCTCTGTATAGCTTAAGGAAACCCGTTAGCAGCTTGTCTAGCCCTAGGGCTTTTTAACTTACTATATTCTTTATAACTTCTTTAATTTCCTCCTTTATAAACACAGGAACTACCTAATTATTATTATAGTATCTTATCTTTACCTCTATCCCTAGATCTAGAGCCCTGGCCGCAGATAAAGGAAAGAACCTCTTTATAAATGCCTTTGCCTTACCCTTATATATAACCTTTATTATCTCCTCCTTACTATTATCTTCTAGCTAAGTTAGTAGTAGGACCTGTTGTATTTTAGGAGGAAGTCTACTTTATAGCCAGGCCTAGCACTTTAGGGTTTAGAGGCTCCCTTTAGACCTAGATAATTTACTAACTGCCTATTGCTAACTGCTTCTCTTCTCCTTTAAGATTATGTAATCCTGTTTTCCTATAGCTTCTGTTAAGGCCTGCTATAATTCCTGTGTCTGTTAATACTACTACTACCTATTAGCACGTTTTACCTCTGCTATTATATCCTTTACCCTTTTATTTTACTAAGGCTGTAATTTGCTATGCCCTTAAGGTTATCTAGGTGCTATTATATTAGCTATTTCTATAAGTTATTAAGTAAGCTATTGTATATAGTTATTAATTTCCTATTAGTTACATAGCAGGAGCTCTAACCCCTCCTTTCTAAGCCTGTTTAAAGCCTTTACTATAATAAGGTTCTTATCTGCTGTCCTCTAACCCCGGACTAACCCTAGGCTATTGCTTAATTCCTTACTTATTCTAATGCTAATAAGCTAAGGTATATAGTTAGATCTGGCAATTTCTACTAGCCTAATGAATTTAATACTAACGTTATAAGTGGTTTATATATAGTTAATAGTGCTATCCCTGCTGCTATGTTCTTTCCTTATTACTTCCCTAAACGGCATAGCTAGGCCAAGTTGCCACCTTATTATAAATTCCAATATCTTATTATGCCCTGAAGAGGTTTAGCTAAATCTGTCCTACAAGGGGTAGTATTAGTTAAAGTCCCTTATAAACATACTCTGGCCCTTTACCTAGGTATTAGTAAAGTATTATAAAGGCATTTGCTACTCCCTTTTATAAGCCGGAGAATAAATGTTATATACCTTTACTCTATATAGCTTAATACTATACTAATCCTCCTCCCTTCCTATAGTCTAAAGTCCTATATTAACCTTTTAATATATATAAATTACTATTCTTCTGCTATATATTACTAATATATAGTGCCCTTAAGATAGATTTAGCAGTATACTATTATAACCTTCTAGTTCTTAAATAGCTATTACCTTAGGGCTAATGTTATGCCCTAATGCTAGATATACTAAATTACTTTTCTTTTATATATTCTAGTATATAACCTTAATTATATACTCTATTGTATGCTTTAGAGTACCCTAGTTAGGCTGGCTCTAGTATTATTTTGCCCTCTTATTAGTTATAAATAGGCTAGCATTATGCCTTCCTCTGCTAGTCTTTGTTATTCTAATTATAGCTTATAGATTTATCTTATAAAAGGGCCCCTTAGTTATATACTCCTTCCTCTTAGCTATCTTTTTATTAGTTCCCTGGTTTCTTCTCTATAATAACCCTTACCTATAGCAGCTATTACGACCTCTGGCTAATAGCCGCAGAAGAACAGCAGCCTTATAGCATAAGCCTTCCTAGCCTGCTGCTATTTATTATTACTTACTAAGCATAGCTAAGACCATGCTAGGTATGCCCCTGCATAATTTAGGCATCTCTCCCATACCTTGCCTGTTAATATTAGGCAAGTCCTCTCTCCCTTAGGGTGTTTTTTAGTAGCATACCTACTATATCTTACTTCCTCCTTATAGTACCTAGTAATATACCTAATCTTATAGTAGTTATAATATTACTTTAGGTAAATCATCTTATTATATAGCTTAGCATTAAAAATCTCTGCTTAGTATATTATTTCCCTATAGCATAGGCGGTTTGCTACCTTAGTACCCTTAATACTAACTACTAGTAGTGCCCTTATTACTATTCCCTTTAGCTTCTATACTATTATCTTTACTATATTTAAACTATTCTCCTTTTTAATATTCTTCCTTATATCCTTAATTATAATATGGTTTATTAATTATATTAGGAATCCCTTAATAATTACACTAAATATCTTCCTATTTACTTCTGCCTAAGGTCTAAAAGCAACTCTTACCTAGGCTGTGTTTTCCTTTTATTTCCTCCTTACTTTAGTAAATGTAATAACTATATCTTTACTCTATAGTTAGCATGCTACTACTGCCTTCTTTATACTAATAGCGCTGTTTACTGCCTTTATAATCTCCCCTAGTAATCTGTTCTTAACTGCCTTACTAATAGTATTTCCCTTTACTATTACTTCCTAGTAATAGCAGGCTAATATTGCTATACCCTTTATTTAGGCTAAAGGGATTGTTATATTCTGCCCTATAACTCTATAAGCTATAATAGTTACCTAAGTCCCCCTAACTACTAATCTAGTCCTAAAAATAGCCTTTATTACCTCCTTAACTGCCTTCTTAACTATAGTTTCTACCTTATTATTAACTGCCTTTATAATTAAAGCCTATAGGCCTCCTATACTAGTTCTTATTTAGGCTATCTCTCCTCCTACATCTATGGCAATTTATATAATAATTCTAATAGAAGCCTATACTTTTATTATTTTTGCTTTTAGAATAACTTTTATTATTAATTCCTTTAGTAATTTTATTTTATTCTTTAGTTTTTTCTGGGCTACTGCTACTTTAGGATTCTCTTTTTAAAGCTATACTTCTTCCTAAATAGTGCCCTGTCCTTTATTAGTTGCAGATCTATGTAAAAATTTATTAATTATTGCGCCCCTTACGCTGCTTACTTCCCTTATATAATGCACTATTGCTAGGGGGGGTAATTAATAATAAGGAATCCGATTTTATGCTTTTTTTCCGTTTTAGGTGTAATACCGCGTCGTATCCGCGGTGTTTTGTTCGCACTTTTTTTTAACCTTTAAATTAAAGCCTATTATTCTTTATACAGATTATTACTCCTTTTAACCTATTTAATAATTTTAATATAAGGGGAAGAGGGGCCTTATTCTTCTTAGTAACCCTATTAAGGCCTTTATAATCTATATAAAGGCATAGTTGGCCTCCCTTTTTTAGTATAAATAAGATTAGAGCTTTTACTAGACTTATTAATCTTTTTATCTAGCCTTTTTTTTATATATCCGCTAAGTATTTATAGAGAACTTATAGCTCTTTCTTTACTAGGTTATAAATTAGTCCCTATAGTAGTGTTATTTTTTTTATTAATTTTATTATATAAGTTTTCCTTTTTAGAGAGGGTAGCTTACTAGCTAACTCCTTTAAAAATATATCTATAAATTCTTTATATTTTAGTAGGAGTATTTTTATAATAACCTCTTTACTTGTTTTGTTTTTAACTAGCTCTTCTTAGGAGATAAATAGTTATACTATATATTAGCTAAGAATTAGTATTATACCTACTGCTTTCTTTGCATAGTAAATTTATTATAAGCTAGTAACTAGCTTTAGGCATTCCCTTATTACTAGGTGTCTTTAATAACCTAATGCTTATAATAGTACTTTTAGCTTATAATCTATAGCCTAGTCCATTCCTAGGATTAGTCCTTCTTTAGTATCTGCTATATAGCAATAGAGTTAATAGAATTTACTATAACCTATACTGTTTGTTATTTATACTACCCTATTAATAACACCCTAGTGCTTTAGTTTTATTAGTAAGGCGCTCTCTAGCTTTGCCTTATTTGCTTTTACCCTGCTTTAGTTAGCCTCTAATAGTAAGTTTAAATATATTATTAAGTTTATTACTGTTGGTAGCGCTCAGGTTACAAGTATGCTACAGCACAAATGTAGGGGGGGGGGGGTTTAATATTTAATTTATCTATATCTCTAAAAGAGGGGAAGAAGCAGGCTATGATGCGGAGGTGTAGTGTTGTGGCCACGGTACGGCCCCAGGTTACATAACCTGTAATCCAGCCAATCAGGGTGTATGCATTCTATATGCAACCCATAATTCCTAGTTAATGCGGCGTATCCCTTTTATTATCTATATGAGCGATTCCGACACTTGTAAATTCTCTCTCTGTTGAAGAAGAAGAGGAATCGCTCTAAAAAATACATAAAACGCCCTAAATAATTAGATATTAACAAACAAGTAATAAAGCAAAAAACATCCTTTAAATGAATGACTTTTGTTAGTCTAGGCCGAATGGTTATGGAGGCAAAGAGTGTTGTAGGGGGGGGGGGGGCCAAAGAGTGTAATTCCCGCGTTCAATCCTACCAAATTGGGCGCTTATAATCGCGTTCGAATTTATCGAATTTAAGCTCTTTATCAGGCGCTTAATTTGTTGTTAGATTTAGTGAGGAATTAGGACTTTTTCATTCTTCGGCGGCTCTGGCAGCGGCTCTTGCGGCAATTCTCGCAACAGGTCTTTTGACCCATCCTTCTACACGGATTCGGGCTTTATTCTTTATTATAAAGGTCTTAAGAGCTTTATTTAGTAAAGCTTTTGTCATTGCATCCGCAGGATTATTATTGCTATTAATCCAGCATATCTCAGCCACTTCCCTCCTCTTATATGACTGCTATAAAGCCATAATATTAATCATTAGCCTCTTTTCCTTTATTGTCCCTAGCTTAATAATGTATTTATATAGCAAGAAAGAGTTAGTGCATATTATTATCAGAATTTTCGGCTTGTTTAATCGGTTGGTGATGATATTCAGAGTAGTGCTTATTACATAGGTAATGTCAACACCTTAAACCATCCTATACAGCTCGGAAGCTAATGCACTTCTTATAACTATTTTTGATTTTATTAAGCTATATGTTATAATATTTCCTCTAAGGGTGAATTTAAAGGTATTGTCATCCTTCCTTTCATTACCTAGGATGATTACATAGCCTAGTTGAGAGCTAAGGTCTTTATTATTTGCAAAAGAACCGTTAATAAAGACATAAAGAGCGGCGTTTTCTAGCAAGAGAGATATATATTAAAGTCCACAGTCTTAATTGTCGATTTACTATTAAAGTCTTTTATTAAGCCTTAAAACATCGTTGGATCCTGGATGTTAGACTTGGGCAGCAACGGAAAGATCGTAAGATGCTTTAGGTTAATATATCAGAGCAATATACGCTCCTCGTGCTTACTGTTCGATATATTTCGCTCGGTTAGTCAGGTTATTAACTTGTGATAGCTTCCTTCCTTGTTCCTTTTATTATAAAAAGAAGGTGTTATCGTCAACTTCGCTTAAAATGCAACCATTGAATATTAACGGTGTTAAAATCGTCAACCTCTCTTTTAGCTTTGCAAGGAATTTAGCGTTTTTCAACTCAATCTCTTTGTAATCGAAAAACTTAGCATCGCTAAGTCCTAAGGTATTATCAGTTTGCATTCTAATGATTCTAAAACACGAGCTTTTACTAGAAGAAATAAGAAGATAAGGGTTATATATAGAGGTTATCATCTGTAGTCTCTAACAATAATAATTAAAATACGTCAACTACTAATATGTACCAGCCTCTGCTATTCCGTATAGCGGCTTAATCACGACCATAATAACGTCTAGCGGGTAAAGGTATGCAATTTATGCTGGAAGCTTCGCAAGAATTGTGCGATTAAGCTTTGTTTATAACTGCATATATGCTTAGGTAATATCCCTTAGCCAAACCATAATGCCTTCCTTTTTTAATAAGGGAGCAAGGGCAATGATAAGCCTTTAACTAGCTCTTTAAATTGTTAGGGACTGCGTGAGAATAACCTCTTTCCCACGGTCGCTATGGCCTTGGATAACACATCGTGACTTTTTATATAGGGAGTTAGTTGCCTTGCCTTTAACTTCTCTTACTATCCGCAAGCTAAAGAGTCTTTTGCCTCCATGCCTTTATAGGTTGAATTTTACAAATTCGAACATATTCCTTACTAGTAAAGCATTAATCTCTGCTTTGTTAGAGAGTTCGAAAGGTTCTCCGGGTATATTGATTTTTCCTTGCGCGTAGAGGTTAATTATAAGTTAAAAATCGGCCTTTTCTTTCTTAGTAAGAAAAGCCTCTGCTTAAGGGTGTTTCCGGGGTCTTCCACGTCCTCTTTGTAGTAGAGTTATTAGGTTATTAGGGGGGTTTTTATGATTTTCGTTACCTTAAACCGGGTCTTTCTTATAAACCGGGTCTTTCTTGTAAGAAGATTCCACCTCTGGCGAGGTTATATACGGTTTAATAACTATAGACTGAAACTTTATAAGGCCATAAGGCATCTTAATAATGCAAGTCTTTCCTTCCATTAAGAGAAGCTTGTAGGGGCTAGTCCATCCGCCTTTTTTACAATAAACTCATACATCGGAATTTAAAGGAAGAGTGTGTATAGGCAGGGTTATTAGGCTGTTACAGGTATTAAGAGCATCGTGGACTTAGCGTCTTGTAAGACTGTGTCTTGCTTTATCTATTGCTTTTTAAAGTATCTTAGCTCTTTAGGCAACCGTAAAGCTTAGGGGGGAATTATTCGTTATCCTTAAATAGGTTCTAAAGACTAGAAGGGTAGGAACAAGACCATTTAGACTAGCAGAGTTATTAACTGCTTTAACAGCCATTTAAAGTATCTGCTCTTTCGAGAGAAGACCGTTAGCTTCAGTCTTAATAATATCATATGCTTTGTAAAGAGGGGCATAATATCGCTTAAGTTTTCCGATGCTGTTGTGAGCCTTAACGGGGACTTTGTTAATATTAATTAATAATAGTTAAGCTAAATGCCTGAATTCGCTAGAAGCAAAGTTTCTTCCGGCATTGTGGACTATCCAGTCTGGGGGTCCAAGATATATATCAATCCAGCACTCTTTAAGGGCATTCCAGATATCTTGAGCTTTCTGTTGTTAAGGTACAAGAAAGCAGGCAGCTTAAAATGATATTACTAAATCTATAACGTGTAGGACCGGCTTCTCGTCAATTTGCATAATATCAACAAGGACCTTATAGTTAAATTCAATATCGTCTTTAAGAGTGAATTTAAATCTACTCAGAGCTTTTGTGTTCATCTGGCATTAATGGCAAGCATGCGTGATTTTCCCTATGTTAGACTTATTAAATTCTTCCCTAGCCCTGGCGAGAAGGTTATTTAATCGGTCGATTAACAGATGACTAAATCAGCAATAAAGTTAACGGATTTCGGCTTTAGAAAGCATAAAGATAGCAGGTTCTTAAGAACTAGCTGTCTACTAAGGATATCCTCATTTCCTAATAATGGGTACCTTTTTATCTCCTTAGATTAGAAGATTCTTAAGATTATTAAGTTTGACACCCATTCTATCCATATCTGTGATAGAATATAAAAACAGTGTGGCACTATTAAGCATATAGAAAGGTATTATGCCAAAAATCATCAGAAGCTTTAAAATACCAGTTAAAGTCGTAGTACCGGCTCTAAAGGTGATAGTCCTTTGGTCAGAGAAATGCTTAATTGTAAGGTTCTTTATGATTTTTATCAGAGCGTTGACTTGGCCTTGGCCAGCAGTTGAAATTCCTAATGCTCCTGTATCCAGGAGTATACCATAAAATGTATCCGCTGTATATCTTATATCCATAAGATACACGTGTTGTTAAGGTTGTTTATCAGTATTGTAATCATAGGGGTCTTTAAGAAATAAGGCATGTTTAAAAGCATTATCCTGTAAGAAGTTTACAGTTAATTAGGAAAAGAGTGGGGGATTCGGTGCTTGCGTAAAGAATGCTGTGAAGGAGAGAGTATTACAAGCCTCTTTGTCATCTGGTTCCTCTTTTTTATTAGTAGTAAGGAAAGCGGCGTTCTAAGCGGCTTTTTTGTGTTTGTCCTCACTGCTATTATTAGTAGCAGTAAGTTAGGCCATTTCGCCTTTATAGGCCTATAGGAATGCATGGTATTGGCGTTTAGAGGGTGGTTTTTAGTGTTTTCTATTATTCTACTAAGTTGCTTTTGCTTTCTTCTGCTTAGAGGCAGGATGGTTAGTTAACTAGCATCCTTCTTTACAGCAGATAAAGCATTTCTTTAAGCTCGCTCTAGCTTAAGGTTTTTCACAATATATAGCTCGTAAATAGCATCGGTCTGTAAACATCGCTATATCAGTGTTTTAGTCTGTAGACTGGGCGATAAGGGCAGTTAAATTGTTATTAGTAGTTGTTAGTAACTAACTTATAGAGGTTGGTGGTATGTCCATTGCTGAGAGGCAATTTCGAAGATTACTAACAAATCCTTTAAAGGTTGGCACATTCCTGAATTTAGCATTATAAAAATCATTGTCATTTTCTATTACTTGTCGTACTTAATAAAGAAGAATTGTATCTTATTTAAGAGGGTTATAAAGGCTATTGAATATCTTTATAAGTCAGTTAAGAAGAATTTCTAAGCATTCTAACTTATTCTTTATTAGATGTTCTATAATGATGTAGCGAAGGCATAGATCAGTAAATTATGTTTTATAAAAGCTCTTATTCTTAGGTATTTCGAAGTGATTCCTGATGTTCCAAGTCATTTCCTTAAATAGGATTGTCTTTGCTCTAAAGTATTTAAGGAAGTATATATAGGCTTTACCTTAAAGCATAATAAGGAAGGCTTTTAGGTAAAGTAAGGGGGAAACTCCTGCTTAAGAACATTTCTCTTTAAAATATAGTAACTTCTTGTTAATAAAGTTGTACACTTCTCCAGAATATTATTCTTCTTTCTAGTAAAGTCTCTTAAGAGTATTAAGGGCTTTTCGATCGCTGTTAGAAAGTGTTCCGGTTAGGGTTTATAGTTCTAGGGGAGGGTCTTTGGTTGAATAAAAATCTTTATTGTTAGAGTTCTTATTATTAGAAAGTTTAAGTTGTTAAATCTCTTCTCCTTTCCTAGTTGCTTTTTCCGGCAAAGGTTTGTATTCCGTATTAGGGTCAATGTTCAAGATATTAACAAGATCTTTAGAGACATTTGATCTCAATCCTCTAGCTGTTTCGACACCATTATTATTAAGGTAATTACGAAGGGTATACTTAAGGTTGTTATTAATTTTATTAAAAGTATCCTTTGTCTAATTTTCATAATCTCGCTAGAAGTTAATAAGGAGATTACGCCCTTTTCCTTTGTTAAGAATGTAGTAGTTAATCGTATATATAATACGGTTATTAATCTGTTGTTCAGTAGCTGTATTAACATCAATATTATTAACTAACTTAGTCTAATTAAAGGATAGAATTAAATAGTGCTTATGAAGTTTTTAGGGTAGGGTGCTCTTTAGAAGTTCTCTTCTGTAGACATCCTTTTAGAGTTATTCATTAAAATCATCTATTTTTCCTTAGCTTAAAGACATTTTAGTGTTTTAGGCTTTGTGTTCAGTACTAATTAAAGCGGTTAGCGTTGGTTCTCTGTGAATGACAGTAAAGATCTGGTTTTAATTATAGACAAGTAACAGTTAACAATAAGGGAGAAGATCTATAAGAGTTAAGTCTTCTTATAATTATAGACAATTTAACAGTTAATAATTTAAAGAAATAATCCTTTAGTTAGCATAACGTTAGAATTTCTCGTAGTTACATAAGTAAAAGCGTTCAGACGAGTCTCTTCTGGGTATAACCTAATGAATCTGTAGTTATTAGCAACCACTAATCAGTGTTAGTAGCGCTTAAGTTACAAGTATGCTGCAGCACAAATGTAGGGGGGGGGGGGTTTAATATTTAATTCATTTATGTCTCTAAAAGAGGGGAAGAAGCAGGCTATAATGCGGAGGTGTGGTGTTATAGCCACGGTACGGCCCCAGGTTACATGACCTGTGATCCAGCCAATCAGGGTGCGTGCATTCTGTGTGCAACCCATAATTCCTGGTTAATGCGGCGTATCCCTTCTATCATCCATACGAGCGATTCCGACAATTACTCTTAGGTTAAATAGTGCGTTTACTGCTACCTAGCTTCCTTTTTACAATAGTTTTATTCTTATTCTTATTTAAGAGTTATTAATTTTATTCTTAGAGTTCTTAATTTGGCCTAGGGGTTTAACTATAATAATGTATTCTTAAGCATATACTGTAGTTACTAGTGTTATATTTAGGTCCATAGCCTGCGCTGCTTTTTTATAGTTACTATAGTATAAACTCGTTATATACCTATTTAAACCACATATCTTATAATTAAGTGCTTTATAATAAGTGTTAAGCTTTATAGTGC
>AFQZ01001174.1:0-15776 GCA_000222935.2 Aciculosporium take MAFF-241224
GCACGCAGGGGGGCATGGCGGACTATTCAGAGGCATGGGTCCAGGAGCAACGACAACCGTCCTTCTTCTTTTCCTCGACGGCGGGACGTAAATCCTCACAGATGCTGTGACTAACACTCTCGCCCTCGCCAGCCAGCGAGCACCCCCGGCACCGGCCTTCTCTCCTCCCTCTTCCCTCTCTTTCTCGTCTTTTATATTTTATTTTCTCAACCCATGTCCTCTGACAAGACTCTGCTGCTCTGTCTTCCCCCACACATGCTACATTCGACCTCATTGGTGCTTGGATACCTTACCTAGGTAGGTAGATGTCTGTCTTGGATGTCAAGCAAGGCGTCTCGGATTTCCACCGCTACTCTGCTGCTCGCCTCCTCCCCCCCCCCCCCCCCCCTTTTCGTCGTCAACCCACCTCCTTGGTCCCCCCTCGACGCACACAGCTACTTCTTCCCTAGGCACGCAGGCACCTGGCGAAAACGTCAAAGCACGTCACACACACATGCACTGCATACCTACATGCAACCCGCCCGAAAGAAGAAACCGTCCGCAGCGAGGGCTGTCCTAGCGAGCGTGCAAACACCACGCACAATGTGACGCCGTCGCGTCCATCGGCCCGGGTCCCGCCCGCCAATCCTACCCAGGCATGTGTCCCCCCGGCAGCCCCCCTCTTCAGACTGCCGTCCCCCTTTGCGGAGGATGCCTCTGCTCCCGCTATCCTGATTTTCGATTCTTACACCCCCGCTGCCATCCATGTTGTCGTGCGAGCCGTTCGTGGCCCAGAGGCTGGCTCCCTGTATTTGGTGTCCGGGGGAGACAGGGTCTCGACAGGTCGAGCCTACAGCCCACGTCGAGCGAGTGAGCAGTGAAATGCGTCATGACGCAGGTCGAGACTGGTCTTTTTGTACTTGGTGGCACGGCAAGGAGAAGAAGGCCGCGCTGCATAGTGGATCGTCGTGTGCTGTGCGATTCCATGCTGTACTACGTACGATGCCATGATTTTTTAGGTTGGATTGTCCATCTCTGAGTCTAGTACAGAATATACACCTTTTTTTGTATTGAACCCCTTTGAAAATAATCCACCTCATCATTGGCGTTGCTGCGACCGACAACAAATAAGGATATCCGTAAGCACATGACGTCAATCTCCCCCATGGCATGCACCTCCTTCGCTCATTGCTCAGATACATCTCGCACATGGAGAAACAGCACCTCTTTAGAATGTGGAGAAAGTAAAAAGGAGAGCAAAAAAAGTGCCAGTCGCGAAAAGAGCGCTTGTCTGGAAATGTATAGCCGTAGTTTGGACCATGCGACTATAAGAGTGTCAGGACGGCTTGTCTGGCGTGGATTCTCGAGGTGCACATCAAAAGGCGACGACAATAAAAGAATCAACAACGACTGGATAAAAGACATTTCCATCATCGAGTGTCTTTATTTCCTCCACAATATACACGATGGAAGGGCCACCATCGTCCCGCTGACGGCCAGGTGCAAACATGATGCGCCGCTCATGGTCTACAGGCCGACCAGACTTTAACGGCATACTTGTAGCCGCCGTCTAGCGCGCTTCTCATGGACCAGCGTGCGTCGGTAATGCTGCTCTGCCCACCCGATGAGGTGGGCACCTCGAGAGCTTCTTCCGAGAGAATGGAAGAGCTCAATGTTGGCTCAAGAGTGTCTTCCATGCCAGTGGAGCTTAGCGCCGTGCTCACATTGCTTAGCCTTGTATCCGAGGCCATGAAGGTGCTCCAACTTGCGAGCTCAGTTGGCAGTGTTGCTAGTTCTGCGGCGTTCGAGTCGTCCATGTGTACATGGTTGGTGCCGTCGCCCCCCGCATGATGGGCGGGTTTCAAGCTGCTCACGCTGGGTGTCGTTGCCAGGGGCCCGGGCGATGCCTTGTTGAGCAGCCGTATGGATCTGCGGAGAGTATCGCTTGGACTGAACGCTTGCCTGAATGAGTTGCTTCGTGGCGGCACGACCTGTCTGTGTGCGAGGGCGAAGCAGTCGATGTCGGGCTTGATGTCGGTTTTTTTCTCAACCCCAGCAGAGGCTAATTGCCGTGCTTTGAGCTGCTCCGTGAGGCGGCTTAGAACTGGCTCGGTCTGACTCCGGGGCATGCCGCCCCAAAGTTTACCTTCTTGCCACGGGACTTTTACGTGTCTAGCCAGAGAGATGACCTGCGTCGCATTTGGGTCGTCTGGCACGCCTGGCGGACGTTGAGTGGCGTGTTGAAGCGTTTGATGCACAGCGTAAATCAGTACCCAGCGGATCTTGCGTCCATCAACCAAAGAAACTCGTTCGTGTTTATCGAGCTTTCTAGGATGCAGTGCGCATTGTGCCTCGAATTCCCGATAGGCCCTGACAAGACCATTGTCGAACATGTCCTTGCTCCAATTTGACGCTTGCACCAGTGACACATGGTTCAGCTGGCCATTATCGTTGCGTGGCTTGGTTCTCGGTAGAAGGCACCATGTACGAGCTGGACGGATCTGTTGCTCCTCATGCGGCAGTCTAGGTAGCCGATGCTTCATCGGGACAAATCCGTTTCGTGCATCGAGTGCCTGAATCATCTGTAATGTGCAGATGCCGCCCACAGCAACTGAAGGCATGGCCTCGGATGAACCGTAGCCCTCGTCAACCAAGAGGTTATACAACGCTGCGAAATCCCGTGCCATGGCGCGGTACACGCGAGCGTCGAAAGCGAGTGGTGGGTAGCAGCCCAGCTTAGCACTATAGAATGACAGCAAGAAGCTCCGAAAACGCTCCAGATGGACGCGGATACCGGGCGGGAGACCCAACCGAGACTCTGAGAGCTCATGATCCAGGAAGTTTTTGAGCATATCTGATGTCTTCTTGAGCCGCAAGTTCGACTCTCTTTCGGATACGTGGAATAATGTTCGAGTCGCTAGACTCAAACGCTGCCACGCATGCCTGTGTCAGCGTCTTTTCTTCTTTTCTTTCTTGCTGCATAATAGAACCAAGAATAAGGCGCATGTAGAGAGAGAGACACTGCCATCTTTCATGGGCAGCATGGATGTCTACCAAGCACGGTGCAAGGAGAACCCACCTGAAAATCAGGCCTATCGGACAGCAAGTCTCCCATTCCCACGCAGTGGCTCAAGGCGTGTAAATACAGGTCCTTCAAGCAAAAAGTCTCTGCCAGGCGCAGGACAGCCAATGCATGGTCTGACTCGCCCGCCAGACACAGATAGCCCTCTTCATTGAGATAGCGGATAAGATCTGCAACGTTATCCAAGGTGCCACCAGACCGATACTCATACATGCACTCAAGCAGTCCGACCATTGCGTCTCCCAAGGTTTCTCCCACAAGCGGCCTTCCTAGAACCCAGGCGAAGAAGTTCCTTGTTAGGACCCGGTGGCGTTCAAGTTGCCGTTCGTTGGCATTCTGTGGCGGCGGAATAAATAGCTCAACCCTCCGCCGGGGGTCAGAACGATACCATTTCTGAATATCGCTAGGACTGCGCCGAGGTACAGATGTAATATTCGTCGAGCGTATGACAAAGAATCTCTCTATCAAGGCGTAGCACTTGTTTGCGAGAAGAAGTGGAAAGGGCAGTTTGAATGAAGCAACCAATCTGGTATCTTGTCCCTTGTCGTGCCTGTAGCTGTGTAGGTAGATCAGGCAGTTTCCATTGCGCGTGGAAAGTTCAGAGTCCTGTTCATCATGCCATAGAAATACAGTCAGAAACAAAAGATGGAGTGTCCGGTGTTAGAAAAGAGTAAGACAAGTTGAGCAATTCATGCCGAACACCACAGGGCTTCGCGCCGGCTTCTTGGGGGTATTCAGCAGCGTGTTACCTCTTGTGAAGTATCCCAATTTGTGCAGATTCGCTTTGTTCCATCCCAACGCTTCAGCTTCGTGCTTGAAAATGAAGTCAAGAAGCGGTTGTTGGTGACGGTGGCATCCAGGTAGGTCTTCAGGCCAGAGCCACGACGACTGGCGGGACTACTTGGTTTCGATGTCGGCCGTGATGGGACAAGAGGCATGATCTTTGCGATGTTTCCAAGCTTGTTGAGCTCCAATCTCATACCATTGGGCTAAATCGTGACAAGTGCAGCCATGCAATCTCTCTGATGGACTCTTCTCTTCGCAATGCACCAGAAGCCTGCTGAGAGATTCATGATCATTGCAAAAAAAAAGGAAAAGAAAAGAAAAAGAAAAGAAAAAGAAAAAAAAAAGTCAAGGCACCTCGTCACGCTGCCATTCCAGTGATCTAACTTTTGGGAAACCAAAACGATACCGGTGTTTTGAGCTCGAACGGGCGGAAGGGATCACCACAGGACAAGCAGGGATCAGCTCACGTCGACGAGAACGACATGACATCATACACTGCCTACCTCATCCTCTCCTCTCCGGTTTTCTTCTGTTTGTTCGCCATTTCGCATCGAGACAGTACAAGAACGCCGTCTTCTTGCTGTACACACATGACACATGAAAGCGGTCAATGTGCATGCACATCAAGTGCGAGACCTCGCGGTAGCCAAGGCCGGGGACGAAACATGAATATGACTTGGCATGCCAAGAATCTGCATGCATACATATGATAAGACTAGCAGCTCCATGCTATTATGAGCAGAAAAGGTTGTGCAGAAAATATTGGCGTGCCACGTCGTGAAACCGTGGCAATTGGCATGCTATCAAGAACGTTCTTCTCCCGGTAATAGTCCTGTGCGAATTTTAAAGTTCTCAATCGAGGTCGATACCCGGTATGCTATGCACCGGGGCCATCGTAGTCTGCGTCAGCGGATCTGCTCTTCATAAACCACAGTGCAAATTACTGCACGACTTGGTTTGTGGTGTGACATTTGCACAGAGAGTACCACGCTCGTCTCGTCTGCGTTAGACTTGGCGCGAGGACATGCTACGCATCCGTCAATGTCGGTCTCGTGCTCTTTCACAAGACAGAGAACGGAGAACTCACATGGATATATCAAAAATATTCGGGGAGCACAGCTTCTTCGGGAGTATGTTGCAAGCGAGAAGATGGAATTGCCCGACAAATCGCACAAGTGGAGATGATGATTGACGGTGACCCGAGCTTATTAGCTCGGCCGCTGGTTGCGTAGTCACCTGACTAACAACTCGCCACAGCTCGTGAGGGACCAAACCCCTCCAACCACGGTTGTCAGAAATATGCGTCAACAATGGCCGTTTCGATTCCGTACACCTTCATTCAATGTCCCTGCTCAGATCTGTCGGCAAATGGAAACAGCTCGGGGAGCGAAGAGCCAGATGAGAATGACGAAAGAACTTTTGATCCTCGCGCCCCGCGTTCCAACTACAGTCTACACCCCCTTGAATACCTCTTGTACTGCGAGGATTGCCAGCAGATGCGCTGTCCGAGATGCGTAACCGAGGAGATCGTTACTTTCTACTGTCCCAACTGCTTATTTGAAGTTCCTAGCAGCAACTTGCGCAGTGAAGGGAACAGGTAATTTCCCGCCTCGAACCGAGCTCCGAAAAGGATACTCCATTGACGAAGCACTAGCTGACAACCAAGACAGGTGTACACGAAGCTGTTATCAATGCCCGGTCTGCATTGGCCCACTGCAGGTCGGGTCTCTGCAGCCCGCCTCGGATGCGAATTCACCTGCACCCGACGGACAAGAGAATTCCTCTGGCGGTTCGTATACACTCTTCTGCCAGTATTGCAACTGGTCATCCACCGAGATCGACATATCCTTTGATCGACCCAGTGGCATACATTCACAGCTCACCAAACTGGACAATGGCGGCACGAGGAAAATCACCATCAAGGACGTCAAGGAGCGGCGGAAGGAACATCCCGAGGAGCCACCGATGCCAGACGAGCAGGTCCATCGAGATTTGCAATTTGCCTGTTTAAAATCGTTCTATCAGGAGCAGCTCACAGATGCGAATGTTTCGTTGACCGGTATGCCATTGCATGACGGCCTTGGATTCGCATCGCCTGCGGCTTTGACCAGGATCATGTCCCTATATACAGGTCGGGGCCATACAGGAAGACTACAACGGGGTCCGACAGACGTGATGCGCGAGGCATCGCATACAGAGGAAGGGTTGAAACTGGCAGCCTTGGATGAATCGGCCCTTGTGAAGAAACTGATGAACGAAGGCTGGGCCACCACTACGTCTCATAGCCAGCGCCTTCACCAGCAATCTTCATCGCGGTTTCAGGACCAGCTGAGGCCTATTCCCTATCTTCTTCGTACCAAGCGTTCGAAACGATGTCCTGCTTGTCGACACATCATCTCGAAACCAGAGAACAAGGTCACTTCAACGAGATTCAAGATTCGCCTCGTCGCCAAGTCGTACCTACCCACGATCACAATTCGCCCTATGCAACCCACTGCTGCACCGGTGCCCGTCACTTCAAGACCAGCCACGAACGAGGAAGCTCCTCTAACTCCGCTGACGCCATATCAGTACATTCTGACATTCAAGAATCCACTCTTCGAGAATATCAAGGTCACCCTCGCCACGCCCAATACTACCCCTGGCAGGTTTGCCAGCAAAGTCACAGTATTATGTCCTGAATTTGAGGTCGGCGCGAATATCGACATGTGGGATGATGCCCTGAAGGATGTCGGAAAAGATGGACGACACAGCGTAGACGGCGCTGGCCAGGCAGATGCTGCCAAGATTTGGGAGCGTGGCCGCAATTGGGTCAGCATCGTGCTTGAAGTAATCCCAGCATCTCTTCAGCCCGAGACTCGAAAACTCTTGGGCGATGGCGACAACGAGGAGGCCGACGACAGCCCGCTCAAGGAGGATGAAGACATTCTGGAGATACCCATGTTCGTGCGGATGGAATGGGAGGCCGATGCTCAAAATGATTTGGGAACGGCGCCAGGGAAGGACAAGGAGGCTCGCGAGAAGAGAGAGTTGGCATATTGGTGTTGCCTTGGTGTAGGACGCATCAGTCACGACTAGGTTTATGCATGAGGAAGCAGAAAAAGCAAGACTTGACACAAAGATACCCTGTAAAAGTAGTTTTTTTTTTCTTGAGCACGACAATGTATGTGGTCGAGTGAGTTAAATCAAATCATCATGCGGCAGCTCGTATCATTACCAAGCTACCTGACTCAAAAGACGCCAAGCCCATTTTTGTTTTAATGACCAACCATCAAATGTGACACATGAAATACCAAGCACTCCAAGCCCCGAAAATTTGCCATGCAATGCTCAAAAAATTTCCACCATTTTACTCAGTGTTGCCGCTCTGAGGGAACTCAAAGTTCACGTTGCGGCCGGTCAGGCGGCGGTAGACTTCGGCGTAGGTGTCGAGTCTGTAGTCGACGCCAACACGCTCCTTCTCGTCAAGGACGACCTTGAGGAGCTTGCTACCATCCTCTTTGGTGCGAATGCGCTTGCCAACAATCTCGACAGGGTAGCAGAGATCGGCGAGGATGGCATCGTGAACGGCAGTCAGAGTGCGTGAACGAGGACGCTTCTGTTTCTGGGTGTTGCGAGAGCGGGCAGAGCGCTTGGGGCGGGGCAAAATGCGTCGCGAGGCGAGGAGCAGCACATGGCGGTCCGAGAACTTCTTCTCGAGCTCACGGGTCAGGCTATGCGGTCTCACGTTAGTCACCATCTTCGGACCCGTGCGGAACAGTAGTATTCGTCTGAAAGTAAGCAACTTACCGCTGCTGAACGCGGTGGAAACCCTGCAGGGAAGGGACGGGGACAAAGATGACAACAGCCTTCTTGCCGTGGCCAACTTCGATCTAATCAAGACCCAAAGTCAGCATGCGAGCTCCAGGACATTGCCATGGACCGCTTCCCGTCCTGTTCCAGAAGTCAATTGTACGCAGGCTCGGCGTGCGTTCCCCCCAGAAAACATGGGAATTTTTTCAAGTTCAAAGTCGTACTGCATAGCACTTCAAATGTTCCGTTTACGAAAACCGAAGCGTTCGCATCATGTCTTCTTGAATCGGGGGGAGGGACGCTCGTCGTAGCCATTGTATAGCTTTCTTTTGGAAACAGGATCTCGAAAGACGTCCTGGGTCGAAACCGTGATGTTCTTTCTTCTTCATTTCATGTTCTCACCTCACGAGCAGAGACGAACTGCAGAGGTCGCAGGGCAACCTTGAGGTCGGCAGTGTTGGCCTCAAGATCGTGCAGAGCCTGAGCAATCTGCTGCTCGAGCTCGGAGGGGTTCTGCCGCGAAGGGCTGTTGGGAGCGATCTTGTTCAGGGCCTGGGCGCTCATCTTGACTGTGTGCTGCACGACGATGATGGAGCGAGTGCGTTTCGCAGTGGTGAGAAGCAAGAGGCTCTTGAAAGAGTTTTCGCATAATTGCCAATGGGTCGCTAAAATCGAGGTTTCGAGCCCTGATTGTTGTGGGGCGGTGGCTGGCGGCCCCGCCTGCTCAGCATCACGAGATACAACACGTGAGATTCACCTGCCTAATTCATCAATGCCAAGACCTCTACTAAAATGTAGTATGAGTCGACCAGACACAACGAGAAACGTCATGGCAAGGAGCAGATTTTGAACATGGTGTCCACGGGTGGACCTGGTTGGGCAACAAAGGGTTGATTATAAGCACGACTATGTCGCGCTTTCTTTCTCGTGTGGAGAGTCTTGCTGTCTGGACATCAAATACCACGCATTGTGACGGTTTGTCTGTGTTTCGTGTACTCGATTCGTGATACCAGAACTGACTGCTTTTGTTCAAATTGGGCCCCTTAACTGCCTGATACGTCCTGGCCGCGATCGGATGCCCATCCCCTACGAGAGCTGGCATTTTACCTCTCTTTGCTCACCGATACAGCGGGAGGCACCAGAAGTCTGGTTGGACGCAATGATGGATGGGTGGGTGGCAAGTGCCAGCTGGTTTACCAGTGCCAGCAGCCGTCGGAAGGGGGGTTGAGTGTCTACACATCATGTTGCTCTTTCCTGAAAAACAAGTCAGGAAACAGTTCCCTCCCACATGAAGCAGGAACTCAGCCTAGGACTGTAACGAGCCGTTCGCGTAGCAAAGTCTCAGCGTAATCTTAGTCTTCCTCCATTTCTGTATCCTTTCAACCCCTCCGACTCCTGTCCTTCATTCAGATCCTTATTCATAGCTTCCCTCTCCCTCCAGTGCATGGAACCAGCCGCTCTAGACGCTCTTCACGCCCTCTTCCTTTCAGATTGTTTCCCCCCTACGACAACCTAAGATGCGTGTTCTAGTGCTCATAGTCTGTGGCATCGCCACAGTGCTGGGTCAGTTCAACCATGCTATCAATTCATTTGCCTACCAGGGATGTTCCTCTGTCGATTTGTCTTGCTTTTCTTCGCCTGTCGACTTGAACGGTCGTCCCTTGACTCCAGAGTCATGCCAAGAGGCTTGTCAGGGCCATCGCTTCGCTGCTGTTTTGCCAACGTGAGTTACCTTCCCTGGGCTGTGGTGACGCTTGCATGATTTTGACTCTGATCAGTGAATGCCGATGTGGGGACGATGCCAAAGCTATCAAACCACTTGATGAGAGTGTTTGCACCTATCCTTGTTGCGGTGATCCGTCTCATGGCATGTGTGGAGGCATCTGCCCAGCTGAAGGGCCCGCGATAGCCAATGTTTACACGAAGACCGACGCAGCGAGTCAGGCGCCTCAGGCCCAGTCGTCACAAATAACCTCTACACCGGAGCCAGCTGGGGTCTCGGGAGCTTCAGTGCCATACACTGCCTCAGAAGAAGAATCAGCAGAAGGGGAAGCCCAGCAGACGGGAGGCTTGATAACACCAGCTGGTCCGGCGCCTGAAGCTCCAAGTACTTTCACTTCGGCCTCCGACTGTTCAGAAGGCCCGACTTATGTGCCATTGTCTACAGTACAGCCACCGCCAGGGGAAGCTACTACGTCATGCCCAATGGAGGACACTTCCAGTTCGGAAGCACCGTCTGTGGTGACCGTTGCACCGGCCACGGAAACCTGCAATGAAGACCAAGCGAGTCTCACCACGAGCATTAGGACATCAGTTCCTTCTGCTCTCGAAAGCTCTACCACTATGGCCCCCCCAGTGTACACATCAGACACGACATCTGCCTCAACGCCCCAGGGCTACCCGGACGCTCAGATGTCGGGGCAGCAGGTGACTGGACAGGCCGAAGGCAACGGTGAGCCTTTTCCGGAGTCTTCAAATGATGCATCTGCCAGCACATTGTGGACCCGTCCCTCGGATATCATTAGCCCGACCGGACAGCCACCAGTGCCTGCTCAGGTAACTGGATCAGATTCCACGCACAGCATAGTTCCGCCGCTGGCGACGATTGGAGGACTCGCTTTAATTGCGGCAATCATCATGTAAAGCCTGCCGGTGGTATGAAATACGGTGTACTGCCTACATAGGACTTGTCAGGCCACAAGGAGCATCTCGTTGCGTTTTTTTTTTGGGACACTTTTGGAAGTCAGTTGATAGCTGGTTTGAAGTTGAGAGCCACGTACCCCTCAGTGGTCAAGGAATGTTTATATCCCAGTCACCTAATGCCTGTTGACAATTGTAAGAAGAAATGAAGTATGTTTAGTCAGAGTGTCTGAAATGTGGTTGTTGTAAGCATTGATGCTTATTGATCGCCCCTATCTTGGGCTATGGCAACATGGTGAACTCCTCTCTTCGTTATTTTTGGCTACAGCGAACGTCTGTGCAGTGTCTTAAGACACCGGATTGAAAAGATGTGAGAGGCAAGAGGCTGGTATGACGAAACCGGCGAGCGTCTATGCCAGAGCGCTTTCGGTTGTGTCCACACCTAAGAAGATTGGGCAGGTCAAATTGAGAAGTCGACGAGAGGTTCTACAGGCTAAAGCTCATAAAGATCTACTACATCACAGTTGTCAGGTGATGCTGATCCCCCGGCCCCAGCAATGCGGGGCAACGGCTCGGAAGTCACCCCATCCATCTACTGCTCGACAGGCCTCGAGGTACCTTGTAGTATGCACATCACGCATTGTTTACGTCTGGACCCTGGTCCTCAACGACACACCTCAAGGCATTCGATCTTCACAGTCTCTAGGTAGAGTCTAGGTGCTTGCGTTCGTTTCCCGAGATGCAGTCTGGAATTTCGGGTAAAACTCTTGATGCGTAAACACTTGATGACAAGCCGTTGACTATTTGCGCTACGTGTAGCGTCACAGGAGCTCCAAACCGAGTTCAACTCGTTGCTCTCCTCCACATCGACGTTTGGACTCGTCGTCGGCATCGAAAACGAATCGCTCGTTCCTTCTGCTACTCTCCCTTCGAGGTCGACTTCGTTTGCTGATAATCTTTCGAGTCTGAAAAGCCATTTGCAGCCCAATGTCGCCCTCTACCTTCTTCTCAAACGGCACGAGGAGGAGCCACGTCTAATTGCAGTCACCTACGTTCCTGACTCGGCGCCTGTGCGGCAAAGGATGCTGTTTGCATCCACAAGACTGGCCTTGGTTCGCGAACTGGGTTCCGAGCACTTCAGGGAGACAATTTTTGCCAACTCGGCCGACGAGCTGACGGAGAGCGGGTTCAAGAAGCATGACGCGCACACCAAGCTGGCGGCGCCATTGACAGAAGAAGAGCAGACGCTTGGAGAGGTGAAGCGTGCTGAGCAGGAGGCTGGCTCCGGGACGGGCACGCGGGAAATCCATCTGAGCAAGAGCTTTGCTATGCCGGTGGCGGAAGATGCTATTGCTGCGCTCAAAGAGCTTGACCGGGACGACGGAAAATTGGTTGTAATGCTGGTAAGGGCAAGATGTGAATCTGATTTTATGTGGGTGGGATCCTTCTAACAAGGGGGGGTAAAGAAAATCAATTCCGAAACGGAATTCGTCGAACTGGTTCACGAATCACCGCGACCGTCCTCGATCGATGAGCTATCCAGCGTCATCCCCACGAGCGAGCCCCGCTTCACCTTTTACAAATTCAAGCACACACATGGCGGCACAGAGCAATCTCCCGTCCTCTTCTTCTACACTTGTCCCGTCACGCCGGGCAACAAGTCGATCAAGAAGAGAATGCTGTACCCTCTGATGAAACGCGCGGTTCTCGAAATGGCCGAACGGGAGGCTGGCCTGACAGTGGAGAAGAAATTTGAAGTGGAAGAGCCCAGTGAGATAACAGAAAAGTCGGTAATGGACGATCTTCATCCCAAGACGACGGCGCGGACCGCATTCAGCAGGCCCAAGCGCCCGGGTCGATGAGCCATTAGAGAGATGATATATACACAGGGCCAATGGACGAAGACGATGGATGAATATAAAGTATCAATTCTCATGTTGCTATAGGGAAAACAAGCATTTGATTAGGTAAAAATCTCCACGTGCGATGTTTAAAATGTATGTCAGACAACCTCCATCCCCTTGTGACCTAGGTCTATGCAATGCAAAAATTGGTTTACAAAATACCGAAACAGACCCTTTTTTAGAAGAAGGAAAAAAGGAAGCAAACGACTGAAAGAATCCGAGGCTCGAAAGTGAGCCCGCAAGATGCGATTACCACGATTGAATCCGTGCCCATGTAGGCGCTCCGACGGGTTGCCGCGTGAGGGCTGTCAGGGGGATGAAACGTTGTCGGACGTTTGATTGCCTTGTGCTTGTTTAGGGTAAAAAAGAATACAAATCACACGGGCATTGCGACTCCCGTCTGCCCTCCTACTCCTCGAAACTGCCACCAACAAAAGACAGGTTGCTGTTCTCTAGCTTTGACTTCAAGTATTCGTAGACGGTAAAGGTGACGGCCTGGCCGGGGGCAACGCGCATGATGCGGGGGGTGATGCCCTTGTAGAAGGCGTGGAAGCCCTCTTGCCTGAGGGGAGGTTGTTAGTTGAGGTGATGACGAGGAGCAGACAGACAAGAATAAGGGAAGGAGGGGTAGATATCCTACTTGAACATGTCTGCCGAGATCTGCGTGATTCTCGCCCACGCACTAACCCCGGGCTGCGCGGGCGTCTTCTGCAACCTCGTCTTGATAGTATCAATGGGGGCATTGCTCAGGGGCCCCATGGCACCCGACACGAGCCCGATGAGGGTCGTCTGCCAGCCGGGGAGGTTCCCGCCGTCAAACTCGGGCTGCCACTCGCGCAGGCGGTCCTTGAGAAAGGAGTAGGCCGTGAAGTTGACGGCCTGGTTCGTGCCCTGGCGGAGGGCCGTGAGGCTCACGCCGCGGTAGAGGGCGCCGAAGCCCTCCTCGCGGACGACGGTGTAGAGGGCGTGGGCGGCGTTGCGGTACTTGGGCACGTCGAGGGGGTCGGCCATGGAGTGGTGCTGGGCCTGGAGGCGGATCTTGATGACCTCCATGGGGGTGACGACGGCGACGGCCTCGGTGACGCCGGCGGCGAGGCCGGCGAGGAAGGTGGCGCGGCCGGAGGCGCGGTTGGTGGTCTTGTCGGAGAGGAGCTGCTTGTAGGCCTCGAAGGAGGTGAAGCGGATGGCCATTTTGGGGACGATGCCGGTGAGGACGGCGCCGAGGCCCTTGTAGAGGGCTAGGGGCGTCTCCTTTTGCACGATCTGGACGCCGGTTTGGATGAAGCCGCGTTTTGGGGCGCCGGGCTGGCGCGCGCGGCGGGAGAGTTGCATTCGTACTTTGATGGTGTCTGGGGTTTGTGTCAGACTTGTGTGTGTGTGTGTTTAGTTTTTTTTTTTTTTTTTTTAAAAAAAAAATCTTGTTTTTCTTCCTTCTTATTATTTCTACTCCCACTTTATTCTTTGGTTTTGTTCATGTCGTTGTGAGGGACGGGACACGTACCGAGGGGGTGACAGGCCAGGGCCTCCATCATGCCGGCACCGCCTCCGGCTGCAGGAAGAAAGAAGGAAATGTCAGCTTTGTTCTTTCGTTTTTTTCTCTTTTCCGCCCAACTTTACCATCTCCTCGCCTGTTCCCCTCTTCGTATACTCATCGTCACCGGAATTCGGTCTTTCCACCCAGGACATGCACGAACCAATGAGGTTAACCGCCGCAGTTGGCCTCCTGCCAGTCTCGCCCGACGGCATTGCGCTCGATGAATGCGACGAAAGGAAAGGGGGAGAAAGAAAAAAAAAAAAAAAAAAAAAAAAGAAAAGGTCAGAAAGGCAGTTTCTTTTGGTCAAGTAACGATTCGGAGCAGATTTCACAGGCCGGGTGTTCGTTCCTGTTATTCGAGCGTCCTGGGCGCGTTGCCGCCGCTGCGTCACTTTGCACGTGCCGAGACGAAAGAAACGCTGCTGTGGGTTGGAGCGGCCGTCTTGTCCGGGTCGAGGTCCGGAAGAAGGGAGGAGTACGTATGCTTGAACAGCAGAAGATGGAAGCAGCGGGCGAGGACGGGCAGGATACGTTGTCTCTGGACAAGATCAAAGCAGAGACGAGAAATACAAAGACCCGAATAGGAAGAGGAACTGCGTCTCGGCGACCGAGTCTCGTCTGCTGGATGGATGCGCCCGGGTGAGGGTTTCCCCCTCCCCCCCCCCGCGCGCATGTACATAATATGTACAGGCTTGTGCCAGGCCCGCTCTGATGGATGGTCGGCCCTCCGTGTGCGGCCGGGAGGCATGTGATTTTGCGGGGTCGGGCGGGCGCAGGGACCCTGCGATTGCGGCTGCTGCTTCCTTGCCGCCGTTTTGTGTCTGTCTTGGCGTGGCGTGCGTGCGTCCATCGTGGACGTGTGCAGCTGGACGACGAGGGGGAGCGGAGGGGGGGGGGGGATGCCGTGCATTGGTGGTGGTGTTGATCCATGCTTGTAAAGCAGAGTGAAGGCCAGCAGGCATGGACACGGACCGACACCAGATGAACAGAAGAGACATGGACACGGACCGACACCAGATGAACAGAAGAGACATGGACACGGACGGCAGATGAACAGAAGACATATGGACACGGACGGCAGATCAACAGAAGACATATGGACACGGACGGCAGATCAACAGAAGACACATGCACACTGACACCAGATCAACAGAAAACACATGCACACTGACACCAGATCAACAGAAGACACATGCACACCGACACCAGATCAACAGAAAACACAGGGTTCAAGGAAAACAGCCGAGCCGGGTCGCCAGCACCAAGCCCCGCTCCACGTTCCCGGACGTCGTGGCTCCCATCCGGGCGCGGGCTGCCTGCCCTGCCCCCCTTGCCGAGGTCCGCGCGACCGCGTTCCCGTTCCCCCATTTCCATGCCGCCCTGTCGCAGAGCCGAGTTCCGCGCCGAGGAGCAGGTGCACCACACGCATGGATACGTGCGCAGTCATCATCAGGCGCGTGTCTTGGCACAATGCCTTGTGCTGCGTGCTCGGTGGACTGTCGCGAGGCAGCCACGTCGTCCGTGGGACACATGCATTCTTCTTGCACGAAAAAAAAAAAAAAAAAAAAAAAAAAACAAACATAAAACATAAACCCCTCCCCAGACAGACAAATGCACCAGGTCAACTCCGTCAAAGGGGACTGCAACATGGCAAACCGCTTGAGACCTCACCTTCATCACCGAAGATGCTGTATTTGCAATCCATTTCTCCAAAACACACTACCTATCCATGACATATCCCACGCCCAAACCTGCACATCTATCCGTCGCGCTTCACACCAGCCAATGCCGCCCAGAACGCCAAACACCACCGTCCTAGAATTCTACACAACATGCGTCTTTTCCTCACAAGATTTCCCAGCAAGACACACGGCGCATTTTTTTCCCATGCACGCTCTGCCGCTCTGCTCGTGAAAGGGGGGAGAAAAGAAAGCAAGATGAAAAAAAGAAAAGAAAGAAAAGAAAAGAAGAAAGAAAAGAAGAAAAAAGAAGAAAAAAAAGAAGAAAAAAAGAAGAAGAAAAGAAGAAGAAAAGAAGAAGAAAAGAAGAAGAAAAGAAG
>AFQZ01001173.1:0-15775 GCA_000222935.2 Aciculosporium take MAFF-241224
GCACTATAAAGCTTAACACTTATATAGTAAGAAAAAGTTAGTGTATATAATTATTAGGATTCTTAGCTTATTAATTTAGTTAGTAATAATATTTAAAGTAGTGCTTATTATATAAGTAATGTTAATACCTTAAACTATTCTATATAGCTTAAAAGCTAATGTACTTCTTATAACTCTTTTAGATTTTATTAAGCTGTATATTATAATATTTCCTTTAAGGGTGAATTTAGAGGTATTGTTATCCTTCCTTTTATTACCTAGGATAATTATATAGCCTAGTTAAGAGCTAAGGTCTTTATTATTTATAAAAGAACTATTAATAAAGATATAAAGAGCAGCGTTTTCTAGTAAGAGAAATATATATTAAAGTCCATAGTCTTAATTATTAATTTACTATTAAAGTCTTTTATTAAGCCTTAAAATATTATTAGATCCTAGATATTAGACTTAAGCAGTAATGGAAAGATTATAAGATGCTTTAGGTTAATATATTAAAGCAATATATGCTCCTTATGCTTGCTGTTTAACATATTTTGCTTGGTTAGTCAGGTTATTAACTTATAATAGCTTTCTTCCTTGTGCCTTTTATTATAAAAAGAAGGTGTTATTATTAACTTTGCTTAAAATGCAACCATTAAACATTAATAGTATTAAAATTGTTAACCTTTCTTTTAGCTTTATAAGGAATTCGGCGTTTTTTAACTTTATCTCTTTATAATTAAAAAACTTAGCATTACTAAGTCCTAAGGTATTATTAGTCTGCATTCTAATAATTCTAAAACACAAGCTTTTACTAGAAGAAATAAGAAGATAAGGGTTATATATAAAGGTTATTATCTGTAGTTTCTAATAATAATGATTGAAATACGTTAACTACTAATATGTGCCAGCCTTTGCTATTCCATATAACGGCTTAATTATAACTATAATAACGTCTGGCAGGTAAAGGTATGCAATCTGTATAGGAAGCTTTACAAGAATCATATAATTAAGCTTTATTTGTAACTGCACATATGCTTAGGTAATATCCCTTAGCTAAACTGCTGGTTTCACAGGGTGCGATTGCTGCAGCAATAACGTGGGGGGGGTAACAAAGGTCTGATTTTTATATGGTTGTTATAATTATCTAAAGGGAAAAGAGGGGGACAATGCAGAAGTATGGTGTTGTGGCTATAGTACTGCCTTAGGTTATATAACATAGTGATCCAGCCAATTAGGGCACGTGTATTATGCATATAACCTATAATTCCCGGTTACTATTATATATCCCTTTTATCCTTAAGACGAGCGATTCCAATACTTACAAACTCTCTCTTTATTAAAAAAGAGGAATTGCTCCAAAACACGTAAAAAATCCGTAAGAATTAATAAATAAGCAAAAATTAATAACGTTGTAATACATAAGAAATATTACCTAAATAAATGACTTTTCCCTAGTCTAGAGCATCCTTAAAGTCCCTTAATTAATTGCGTTTAGATTTATTAAATTTAAACTCTTTATTGCGTGCTTAAGCAGCTCTGGCTTTAACGCTTAATACCGGTCTCTTTACCTAACCTTCTACTTAAATCCAAGCCTTATTCTTAGTTACAAAGGTCTTAATGCTTCTATTTAGGGAAGCCTTTATTATTGCGTTAGCAAGGTTATTATTGCTATTAGAGACTAAAGAGTGTAGTAGGGACTAAAGAGTATAATTCCTGCGTTTAATCCTACCAAATTAGGCGCTTATAATTGCGTTTGAATTTATTGAATTTAAACTCTTAATTAGGCACTTAATTGGTTGTTAAATTTGGTAGGGAATTAGGACTTTCCTATTCTTCAGCGGCTCCGGCGGCGGCTTTCGCAGCAACCCTTGCAACAGGTCTTTTAAGTAGAGATCAACTGTAAGCTAAAAGTCTGTTATGGTCTAGCTAATGTGCAACTGCAGTATTAGTGACTATGAATGAGAATAATCTTCTTAGGAAAGCAGAGAAGGAAAAGATCTGCAATCCTTCCAGAACTCCTGCCTTTATAGCTTATCCCCTCTACTATTATATAGCCTAAGTAAAGAGGCCAGAGTATAATAGACCTAAATACATATAGGGTCCGATTTGCTAGCATAAAGCTTGAGTTAAGAGGCCAAATTAGAGTATATTAGTATGCACGCCTAACTTGTATTGCTTGTATAGCTTGTAAAGTCTGGCTTCTATAATATGGTCATTCTTCTAATTATAAAGATCTAAGCCTAAAGCTTGAATCTATTACATAGCCCCCTTCTTGCCGCTAAAACGCCGTAATAGTAACGAAATATAAGCCCCCCTCTTTATTATATTCTTCCCTAAGCTCCCCTAGGTATATATAGACGCCAGTTTAATGTATAACCCACCTTTAACCAGTCATCTTGCCAACTAGATGTAGGTCGCCAGCCCCCTGTATTTTTAACGTCTGTATAATAATATAAACTCAGTCCCCGGATTCTCTTACATTATCTTTTATTATCCCTTCTTTATTAACTATCTTGCTCTTATTAACTCTTTTGTTTACGCCTGTTTTAGGAATATAGTTGTTTCTCTTTCCTATAAAACGTTTTCTTATCTCCTATAATATTATACCCGTCCGCATATAAGTTAAATTTCCCTAGTATAATTCACAGTGTCCAGTTGCTAATAGTTTTAATATAAGAAGCATGTCCACTGCAGTAGGAGCTCCCCTGCTACCCCCCCTAAACCGCATATATGGCGGTCTTATTGTAATAGGTAACTCAGACAACAAGGATACTGCCGGTGCTATTAAATATAAGGCGTTCTGTATTTATTATGTAAACGACCTTTATGTCCGCGGGGAGGCTAAATGCCTCCCCAACCCTTGTGGCCGTGCCTGCTATACTTATTAGGTAAGTCACAGGAGTTATCTCTAGGAAAGGGAGCTCTTATTAGCAAACCCTAAGTTATAGCGGACTATTAAGAATATACACTAACTTACTGCCACTAGGCGTGCAATTAAAGTCCCGGCTGTGCCTGTGGCGCCAGGGCGTAGGGCCACCCAGGCTATTCTCATAGCTGAATTTGTTTGCACTGGGCGTCGTTTTAAGGACGCTCTTAGAGCTGCCTATGCTGCCGCCCCTGCTGCTATTACTGCCCTAAGCCTCCCCCCTGCTGTCTCCTCTAGTCCCCCCGTTACACCTATCGCCCCTATAGTAATAATAGATATACTATAGGCTGCTAATCTGTTAGTTAAAATACGCTGACTTTAAGGCACTCTTATAGAGAGCACTACAGCTAGTAAATGCCTCCTAGAACATGCTAGGGCTCTTGCCAACTATCCCCCTCTTTCATTTAAGCAGTCCGCCCTTAGGACTACTCCTTCCTAGCCTCCCTCTAGGGATAAGAGTTCTATTAAGACTCTCTGTCCCCCTTATTCCTTTAATCCTCCCTTAACCCCCCCTCCTCCCTCTAGAAATAGCTCCTATAGGGGTATTAATAATACTATAACCAACGCTAACCAGGAGGCTAATTAGGAGGAGAATCACGCCTAAATAGCGCAAAAAGCAAAGCAAAAGCGCCTCCATAAGGAGGCCAAAGAGCGAAAGAAGTGGTAATGGCTGTGTACTTGTTTTTTTTTTTTTTTTTTTTTTTATATATAGGTTTAGACTCGGTCCATTTTTTATAGAATTTTATAGATTAAATCTAGTTCGCCCTCCGTTCGGGCCCATTATGGCTGTATATATTACCCTATTATGCTTTAAATCTCTTTAGTACTACTATCTTTAGGAAACTTTCTAAGGGCTCCTATGTTAGCTAGGTATACCTAACCCATTTAACTAGTATATCCCGTTAGTTTCCATAACCTTATGCGTTTCTTACTACTAATATCTCTTTTACTTCGTATTCTGCTAACTCTAAATTGTCTTTATGCAATAAGAGTGTTAGCCCCGGTCTAGAATCCGCTAGTAGTTGTAATAAAAGCGGGTTAAATACGGCCCTTTTTATTAAGTCTATATAAAAGACAGGGTATATACCCCATAGAACGTTAAGTCAGACAGTAAGTAGTATTAGCATATCTAAAACCTGATATTTTACCTTAACCTAGTTAAGTTTCCGGCTAGGGCAATTAGTCTTAATATAATACAGATTCAACTACACAAAGTCTCCTGCCTAGTATCGTTCCGCTAGTTATTAGGAAGTATTTACTGCATTCTGTTGTTATTATTATGTAAAGTCAATCGCTGCCTAGGCTAGTATCGTTCCCTCTTAGAGATATTCCAGAAATAGTGCAGCCCTCCCTTTAGGTAAAGTTAGACTCTTAGTTGTGTCCAATACTTATTGAATTAGCTTAATATTAAACCCCTTTAGCGCCCGGTTCATGCTTAGCCTAGTTACTATAGATGTTCGGTTATTAAGCGCCATTTAGCAAGCCGGGAGATAATCAGCCTAATCATGTTATAAAAAGGCAATAACTACTTAAAGGACTGCCTATATCTCTTAATTTACTCGTTCTATTCCGCCGTCTGTCTAAGGGTAATATAATGTAAATAACAGCTATTCTATACCTACCTTCTTATAAAGCATAGTCTAAAAACAGCTAAGCTAATCCGATCTGCAGTCAGAGATAATCTAACAAGGAAACCCATAAAATCGCTACTAGTAGTGTTTAAAGCGTTCCACGCACGCCTCGGCCGCTATACTTATTATTACCTTTAACTGTATATACTTAGAAAGGTAATCCGTGATAACCATTAGGTAGCGTAGTAACTCCTTATTACATGCAGGGAGATTAGTTATAAAATCCACTAATATCTGTGACTAGTAACGGTCTGCCACCGGTATAGGTTTCAAAAGCCCCTGTTAAAGTTATTAACTCTTTCTCCTACTATAACAGTGGCAATTCTATACAAACTATACTATGTCTTTTAATATCCTATTCTAGTAATAGTCTCTTTATAATGCCTAGAAAGTAGTATTCCTCCCTAGGTAACCTAACATAGGCAAGTCATAAACCTGTTATATAAGCAATATAGTAAGAGGCTCATATTAGGGAATCTAGAGCTGCCCTTGGAATTATAGTGCTCCTTAGGCGTTTAATATGCAATCCGCTATTTAAGATTTAGTCCCTGTAGAGGCAGGAAATTTCTGCTTTACTGCCTAAACTACTACTAATTTCATGCCGTATAAGCCATCTATAGTAACTCCCTAATTCCATAGATCCTAAAGGTGTTTATCCTAAAAGAGGTTAGAACCTTATAGTAACGGCCCTACTAAATCTATACTAACAACGTCTTATGTAATTGTTTTATCCAGATCGTTATCATCCTAGTTGCCATCCTCCTTTAGCTTAGCTGTTATTCGCACTCCTACTAGGGATATATTGCCTGTATCTGGGCTTTAGACCGGACGTATAATGCACTCTATAGGACGGCTCTCCTAACCTTAATCTTGCTCCCATTAAGAGAGAGTATCTGGCCTACCTGCCTGTGTACCTAAACAATATTAAAGGTAAAAATTAAAAAGAGATAATATTTTAGCCTATCTTACCTGCCTTTCTAATATCTCTTAAGGAGCTGTAAAATATTCCAGATTTTTATAGTTAGTAAGAATTATAAACAGTTAGGCCATACTTCACAGTTCTGCCAACCACGCCTTAAGACAAGAAATAATACTATAGAGCTCCTTATTATAAATTATATAGTTCCGTTGCGCTGCCGTAAGTCATGCTAAGTAATATGTAATAGGCCGCCATACACCCTTTAGATTGCATTGTAAAAGGCATCTGCCTATTGCTTTATTAGAAGAATTAGCTTCTACTTGCATCTCCAGGTTGGGGTCCCATTGTATAAGAATTAGAGATGATATAAAAGCTGTCTTAAGCGCCTAAAATGCCTTCTCGCGTTCAGGAGTCCAATAGAACCTAACTGCCTTCTTAGTAAGGTCGGTAAGGGGCCCTGCCAGGTCCGAGAAATTATTAATAAATTCCCAATAAAAATTCGCAAAGCCTAGGAAACTCCTTACTCTATGTACTAATCAGGGTGACTCCTAGTCCTAAATAGCCACAATCTTCTCTAGGTCAGGACAGATAGCTTTTCCTGCTTCTATAATAAATCCCAAGTATTTTACTTCCTAGACCATAAACGCACACTTATTAATGTCTAAGTACAGCCTAGCTTATTCCAACCGGCGTAGAACTTCTCGTACTTTTTCCATATAGTCCTTCTTTAAACCTCCGGAATAAATAAGAATATTATCTAAGTAAGCCGTTATATAATCTCCTAATATATCCCCTAATGTATTATTAATATAACACTAAAAAGTAGCGGGCGCCCTAGCTAAACTAAATAGGCAAACCAGCTATTTAAATAATCCAAACCTGGTCCGAAACGCAGTTAGGCCTTTGTCCCCCTATGTAACCCGTAGTTTATAAAAAGCTATGCGGATATTAAGTTTAGTAAAATATCTTGCCCTAGCTAAGGAGCAAAGCGTCTTCTTAATTAAAGGGAGAGAATATCTATCCTAAACTGTGACTTTATTTAGTGCTTAATAGTTAACACAAAACCACTAACCCCCCCTAGCTTTCTTAACTAACAGGACTGGAGCTTTAGCTAAGGAAGAGCTAGCCCGGATCTAACCTTTATCCTAAAGGTCCATAATTTATTTCCGAATTTCCAGAAGCTATTCCCGAGGCATATTATACAAGGGGGCCTAAGGGAGCTCTGGCTCTGTCCTATTAGGGTTTTTCCGCAGCTGAATATAATAGTCTGTAGTCCCCTAGTATAGCGGCAATGTATTTGCCTTTTCTTTATCAAATAAGGCTAGGAAATCCTGGAGCTCCTTAGGTAAGCGGTCCATTAGGGCCTAAGTAGGATCTGCTATAGGTATAACTGTTAGTATAGAGGTTATATCCTATAAGCTAGTAGCTAAGAACTATATATCCGTTTGTTTCTTTGCTACTGCTTGTTATGTTATTCCCCTATAAACAGAGCCTAATATTTCCGTTATTAGATTATTAGTTTTCCTTATAGTTATTGCCTAAACCTAAAGATTTCTTAAAGAATAGACTATAAGAGATTCCTATACAGCGTGAATTTTAATATCATATCGTTTTAACTAAGGGGTCCCTAAGATACATAAACAGGTGAGTCCTAGTATTATGTATGCAGAAACTAGGAAACTCTATCCATCCACGTTGGCTACAAATCGGGTAAACCTAGATATCTTTATAGGACCCTAATAGAAACCCTCTTAGCCCTGTTTTTTAATAGACACGGCTGTTTGTATTTATTATAGTTAGGCTAAATTAATCATAAGAAATCCTATATATTATGTAAAGGATTCGCTTACAGCAGCATAACTATCATAACTATTATCCACTTATGCATTAGTAAAGGCTTCCTTATTAAACAAAACTGGTATTAAAAAGGGAGTTAAGTTTATATTTTTCTTTATCTATTTATAAGCGCCTTTGCCTACAGGTGGTATTTAGTAAGACAGCTTTCTGCCTTTTTCTTCCCCCTTGCTAAGCCTTAAGCTTAAGGGCTGTCTTTTTCTAATTCCTCTCCTACTTTAAATTCCGCTTAAGCGCTTATTATCTCTATAATGCAAATGTTAGAATCCGGACAACACGCCAGAAGGAGGCAGCAAGCCTTTGCCTGGTAACTAGTAGTACTGCAACGCAGGCATTAGTTATTATCTCTGCAAGCCTGCATTGTTTCTGCTAATACCCACTTAGCACGGGTTTTGCCTACGTTTTAGTGCCCTATAAAAGACATAATGTTTACTCCTATTATCTGTATATCCCTGTCCTTTTTATAAGACATACCTAAAGGGAATCTAGTTTGTTCTTTATATTTAGTTTTTAATCATTCTTCTAGGTTATAAGACTTAATATTAAGGGTAATACCCTAAAGTCTTACTACTACCTGTTTATAATTAGTACGGGGAATATCCCGCCCTATACAGCAATCGCGCATTTTTTTGTTTAAAGCTATATATAGCTTTAATAATTTAATAGAATCCGCCTATTTACGTCCTCTAGTAAGAACCAATTTTTATTTAAAACAGACAAAAAAATCATTAAATTTTTTACCTAAGCGTTGTTCTACTTAATTAAGTTTAGTAACAGTGCGTTCCTATTAATAAGGGTCTACAAATAAGGAGTCAAGATATCCTAAAAAATCATCTAAGGAGTAACTAAGGGTTTCTCTAGCCTTAAAGAAAGGAGCAACCCAGGCCCTGACCTTAGCTAATAAACATTAGTATATAAAACACCATTTATCCTAAGCGCTCCTAATAAAGTCGCTATTAGCTTGCAGTTTGTAAGCTAAGAGGTTATGCTACGCCTAGTATTTAATTCAATTCCTGTTATACAGGTCACTCATATTAAGGGGCTTCCTCTTAGGTTTTTTCTCTATTAGAGGATCTCTCTGTTATCCGCCCGCGCCTAAGGCGCCCGCACCCTAGGTAAAGGGTGTGGCCAAAGCAGTTGCAATCCTAAGCTGCTCAGATAGTATTATAACTTAGTTAGCAGTGTCCTAGTTTATCTGCTCATATATAGCTATAATATATTAAAGCCTTATTAATTCCTATATAGCGTCCATCCCTGCCAAATCGCCTGCTACATTAGGCCGCATTATGCCCTATTGTGTTTCATTTATATTAAATATTACCTCTCTATAAAACCTGTAATGGTTTCTTAAATAAAGACAAAAGGAAGAAGATTATATATTATAGTCTAGCTAATATACAACTGCAGTATTAGTAACTATAAATGAGAATAATCTTCTTAGGAAAGCAGAAAAGGAAAAGATTTACAATCCTTCCAGAACTCCTGCCTTTATAGCTTATCCCCTTTACTATTATATAGCCTAAGTAAAGAGGCCAGAGTATGATAGACCTGAATACATATAGGGTCTAATTCGCTAGCATAAAGCTTGAGTTAAAAGGCTAAATTAGAGTATGTTAGTATGCGCGCCTAACTCGTATCGCTCGTATAGCTCATAAAGTCTGGCTTCTGTGATGTGGTCATTCTTCCGATTGTAAAGATCCGAGCCTAAAGCTCGAATCCATCACAAAGTCGGCCTTTTCTTTCCTTATAAGGAAAGCTTCTGGTCGAGGGTATTTCTAAGGTCTTCTACGGCCTCTTTATATTAGATTTATAGGGTTATTAGGGGGAGTCTTATGAATAATTTTATTAGGGGGGGTCTTGTGAATAATTTCGTTAATCTTGGCGTTTTCCTAATTGGGGTTGTTTAGGCATAGGCCTTGCCCTTCTTAGGAAGTTAAAGCTATTTCTATAGCTTCCTTATTTTAAGCTTAGTTATCCTTATAAGAAGTCTTTGCTTCTAGTAAAGTGATATATGGCTTAACAACTGTAGATTAAAACTTCATAGGGCTATAAGGTATCTTAATAATATAAGTCTTTCCTTTTATTAAAAGAAGCTTATATAGGCCAGTCTATTTACCTTTCTTATAATAAACTTATATATTAGAGTTTAAGGGGAGATTATGTGTTGGCAGGGTTATTAGGCCATTTTGAGTGTTAAGGGTATTGTTAACTTAACCTTAGCTAGCAGTTGAAATTCCGGCTGCTCTAGTATCTAGGAGGATACTATGAAACGTTTCCGTGGTATATTGTAAATCCATGAGAAATACCTGCTTTTGTGTAGTTTCATTAGTATTATAGTTGTAAGGGTCTTTAATAAATAACGCGTGTTTAAAGGCGTTATCTTATAGGAAATTTACGGTTAAGGCAGAAAAGAGAGGGGGATTAGGTGCTTGTATAAAGAAAGTTATAAACGTGAGGGTTTCTTGTGCTTCTTTATCGTTTTATGCCTTTTCTTCTTTAGAGGCAATGAATGCTGCATTTTAGGCAGCTTTTTTATGTTTATTCTTATTTCTACTGTCCGGAGGTAATGACTTTTTGTCTTTACCTTTAAATGCTTATAAGAATGCGTGAAATTAGCGTTTAGAAGGAGGGGATTTATGCCTTTTATTACTCTACTAAGTTTCTTTTGCTTTCTTTTATTTAGAGACAGGATGGTTAGTTAATTAATATCCTTCTTTATAATAGATAAAGTATTTCTTAGATCCAGCTTTATTTTAAGGTTAGGAAGCTTGTAAATATCGTCGGTTGGTAAACAAGACTATATTAGTGCTTAGGGTAGTGTTTTAAGGTTAGTACTTGCTTTCTCTTGTAATCTATTAGCTTGTAGATGATTTTAAAACAGGTTTTATTATATCTTTTGTTATAAGGCAGCGGCGAATATTACTAACTACGCCTTTATAGGTATTAATTCAGACGTAGGTTATCTGGTTAAATTCAGGGCTATCTTAAACAGATATTTCCAGTTAGTGCCTAAGGATTATATCTTTTTTAAAGGAGGGGTAAAGACTATTAAATAGGTTTAAGAGCTATTGAATTATTAATTCTAAACATTTAAGTTTAGTCTTTATTAGATTTTCAGCTGTAACGCAATAAAACTTTATCTCTTAAAATTATGTTTAGTAGAATTTTCGATTTTCTTTAGTCTTAAAGTTTTCCTTTATCTGCTTAGTTATTATGTTAAATAAAATGAGTCTTCCGCTAAATTTCTTAAGGTAATACTTATAGGCATTGCCTATAAGCATTATTAACAGTACAAACAGGTATAACTTAGGCAAAATTCCTTATACTATGCAGATATCCTTAAAGATTAGAACTTTAGGATATATAAAGTTAAAAAGTGCTCTAGAATACTTGTTTTCCTTATTATAAACTCTAGTAAGAGAGTTTAAGGCTTTTTAGTCTATATTAGTGATTTTCTTTAATATAGTTCATTATTTTAAGGGAGAGGGGATTGTTATTTTTATTATTATTTCTTTAGTAAGAGGGTTAGGAGGGTTAAGGGGAGGTGAGGTTATTATTAATGTTAACGTATTAATAGTATTATTTCCTGTTAAGAGCTTTCTATTAGAAAAGAAAACAAAATTATCTATACTAACTAAATTAGTAAGTATATAGTTAATTAGTCTTTATAATCCTTCTTACGTGTTAATTCCTTAATCTCAAGGAATATCTTAAAGTACTTGTCGGACCTTAGGGGTAATCTTCTTAAAAATATTAGCATTCTATTCTTTAAAGTCTTCTTAGTATGTAAACAAAAACCTAGTACCTTACTAGTTACTAGATTTATACTAGTTAACATAGTAGGCAAATTTGTTATAGAGTTTAGAAGTTATAGCTTTTTTAGGGTTAATTTGTTTATTAGCTTTGGCTTATTTTTCTATAAAGTAGTTAGAATACTTTTAGAGTTTTACAGGAAGGGAGTCTTAAATGGGTTAATTAGCTCTAGTAGTGGAAGTTAAAGCTATTTTTAGTGTTTTCTCTGTAATAGACAGTAAAGAAGATACTTTAATTATAGACTAGTAGTAAGTTAATAATAAGGGGTAAATTCTATAAAGAAACTTCTTAATAATCGTGGATAAGTAGCAAAAGTTAATAATAATAGAAAAAGTTGCTTTTAAGTAGCATAAACAATGGATTCTGTGCAATTAAGTGAATAAGTGCGTTATATCGGAAGTTTGTCTCTTCTGTTGATTCCTGGCTAATCTGTGGTTATAACAACCACTGATTAGTGCTGGTTTTACAGGGTGCGATTGCTGCAGCAATAACGTGGGGGGGGTAACAAAGGTCTGATTTCTATATAGTTATTATAATTATCTAAATGGAAAAGAGGGGGATGATGCAGAAGTGTGGTGTTATGGCCATAGTACTGCCCTAGGTTACATAACATAGTAATCCAGCCAATCAGGGCACGCATATCGTGCGTATGACCCACAATTCCCGGTCACTATCGTGTATCCCTTCCATCCTCAAGACGAGCGATTCCAACATAAACTATAATACCTTCCTTTTTTAATAAGGGAGCAAGGGTGTTACGGTTGGAGGTCTACTAGTGGAGTGAAGGCTGTAGTTAAGCGCACTTATAGCTAAATAGCTGCAGGTAGGGTTAGTAATGTAAATACTATATTTACTAGCCTCTCTATTTCTTTATAAGGCCTGTTCTCTTATATACCTATATATAGCTAGGGCGCGGCTTGCCTTAGTAGGTCTTTATACTCTTATGCTCTTATCTTATAACTCTCCTAATAAAGCGCCTTTTCTTATTTATAATTACCCTTAATTATTATAGGTAGTCCTAGGCCTTAGTCCCTACTCCCTTTTAACTCCCTTACTATAACCTAGTAATACCCCTTTTCTTAGGTCTATAACTTATATATTATTATTTATTATAACTTTACTAAACGTATATACATTATACTAAGCCTACCCTGCTTCCTGTCCTTTTAATAGTAAATCTAATCTTATAATAACCTTATAGTAAAGTCTTTACTAGGTTTTAGCTTATACTTATTCTTAATATTAACTTTATAATATTACTAAGCCTACTAGGCCTAAAGCTGTTTTTTCTTATTACTTATAATTTACTTCTAACTCTCTCTTATTATTAAAGCTGCCTTACTCTGTTTATATTAGCTTATAGCTTACTGCTTTATTATAGCTTTAGTACTACTTATAAAGAAATCACTCTTAAGCACCTTAGTGCTTAATTATATAAATAATGTTATTAATCCAGGCATGCGCACCGGATTAGTAGCTTAACTATCTAGCTATAAGAAGATCTCTTTCCTCCCTCTTTTTAACTTATTTTTTCCTTTCTTTTTTATTATTATTTGCTTATATATTATCTCCTGTTACTATTATGTTTTTACTCTCTTATAGCTTAGCTACTACTATTACTCCCTTTTTACTAATATATGTATAGATTTTAATATTATTATTATCTTTCTTATCTGCCTTATTTATTTAGTAAGTTATATGCTTAATACTATATATACACTACTTGCTTATAGCTAATAAGCACTAGTTATTATGTCTTATACTAGCTAATCTCCTGCTATTTTTACTATAGCTCCCCCTTTTCCTTCTAGGGAGCCAGATATTATAATACTTATCTTTAGAGTTAGTTAGTATATTATCTAAATACTTACGTCCCTAGGCTATAGCTGACTTACTGCTAGTGTCTAAAAAATTCCTTATTATTATTATAGCTATATAGCAGCAACCTAGTAAATCTTCCTAAAGTTTAATAGTACTAAACCTATTTACTTTCTTAAATATATTATTATCCCTAAGCCCTATAGAAAGATATATAATAATAAGTGCGCTGCTTATACTTTACTATTCTATTACTAATTATTATAGCCTATAGCGCTAAATGCTTTTATTACTTAAGAAATAATAAGGAGTATAATAATATTAGTTCCCTATAATTATTCCTATTCTAGTTACTACTAATTAACTACTAGATACCTGCTTAAATTAGTATTCTTTACTAGAAAATGTTTCAAGAAATAGAGAAGAAGACTAATAGTGTCTATTACTATTAGATGCCTATAAGTTCGTTGCTTAAATATAGTTAATCCGCTGCTAATAATTCCTAGGGTATTATAAGTGTGTAGGCGAATTTAGCTACTATAATAGCTAAGATAAAAAATTCTAATATTTATAGACATACCTGCTGTATGTGTTTCTAGGCAGATATTAAGCTTAAGCTTAAGAATAATAAGCATATTATAATCTTATAGGGCATTGCTTATACTACTATACTTATATAAATAAAGATTACTGACTGCTTATGATATATCTATACCTATAGTAAGAATATATATATCTCCTAGTCTATTTATAGCTTTATAATAGCTAACTTATTACTAGCTATATAAGCCTACTACAAGAGAAACTCCCCTTACTACGCGCATTACGCCTGCAACCATCCCTTGTGCTATATTAAAATTACTTAGCATTAAATCTAACTTTATTAGTGCTAATAAATCTAATAACGGCTCTGAACAAGAGTAGCTTGTTAGTAGTAAGGTTGTAGTGCTTTTAGTAGCTATTAGTCTAGTATTAATAAAAATATATATCTTTAAGTATTACTAATGTCTCTTATAATATATTATGCATATACTCCGCTACCTTACTGCTATACTCCTTTTATATTCTGTTATAATGTCTTGCATATTAAAATTCCTTTTTAGTACCTAGGAATTCTCTAATTCATTATAGCCTTTTTACTTTACTAAGTATTTGCGCTACTTGCCTTAATACTTATATATTATAATTTACTTAACCTTATATAATTTCTAGTTATAAATAGGTAGCTGTGATATTGCTATAGCCTTATTAGGATTTGGACCTTTATATGGCTTTAAACTTATAATATTAAATATATTATATAAGCGTATGTTATCTAGGAGCTTTAAACAGTAGGCTAGTTTATATACACCTACTTTCTCTAAAACCTTAAAAGGTCCTAGATACTTTGCTATAAGCTTCTTACTTAGTTAACAAAGGTTAATGTTTTTAGTTAATAGGAGCATATAGTTGCCTGGTAAAAAACTTATTAAGCCTCTTTTCTTATTATAGTGCTTTATATATTATTCTTAAGTTGTGTGTAGTAGCTGCTTAGTTGCCTTATGTTATTATTATAATTCTTATACTCTTATCTCTGCTTATATATTTATAATATTTAGTGCTTTTATAATATAGTCTAGGCCCCTTAGCTAATAACCTTATAATAACTCTGCTAGAGAGTAGCTATAGGCTAAGTGCTTACTAGTATTATAAGCATATTAAGCTAAATATAAGTAGTCTTTTTAGTCTGTTTACTCTTATACCCTAAATACTTTAAGGTAGTGCTTTAGGACTTAGTTAACCCTTTCTGTTTATTTGTTTATTTATAGGTAAAAAGCAGTACTAAGTAGTTGTTTAGTTGCTAGTAAGTAGCAGAAGGTTCTTTAAAAACTACTAGTAAATATTATCCCTTTATTTAAGATAATCCCTTCTGACATGCTATAGTCCTTAAATATATGTTTAAGGAAGATAGTAGTAAGATCGCTGCTTGTTATCCTTATAGACATGGCTATATATAGTGTGTATTTTAAGAATTAATCTATAATAATAAGAATTATATTATGCTTCTTTTTACTAGCTTGTTTTATTAAAGGAAGGCTAGTAATAAAGTCTATAAAGAGCTCTTAAAAGGGTCTGCTAGAGATTAGTAATGTAGCTAGCTTACTATATAGTTAGTATAACCTAGGCTTATTAACTTAATAGTTTAAGTATAAGTTTATGTGGTTTTTTATATCTTTTTATAATCCTAGCTAGTAGTACTATTTGGCTACTCTGTAAATTATCTGGCTTATACCCTAGTGTTCTGCTATAAGGTTGTTATAAGTAAGCATTAGAATTTCTATATGCATACCTACTAGCATGTATACCCTTATGTTAAAACATAGTAAACTGTTTTTATTAATTGCCTAGTGCTTTTTAACTGTTATATCGCCGCTACTAAGCAGTACTATTTGCATTTTATATAACAGATCTTGCTTTTATGCTTTCTGGATTGCTATTATAATAGGTTTACTTAATAGCTCTTTAGTATGTTTAATAGCACTTTATCTCCTAATTACTATTAGTCTTACTGCTAGATTACTATGTACCTATATAAACTATATTTATAGATATGTAGCTAGGGAGGTTTTCTTACTATAAACTTACTCTAAATTCTTAAATACTATATCATCAGATGGGGTTACTATTAATGTGCTATTTAAATGTATAGCTCTTATACTGCTTAGATATATAGCTAGGGAGGTCTTCTTGCTACTAGCTTGCTTTAAACTCTTAAATACTATATTATTAAATAGGGTTACTATTAATATACTACTTAAATATACAGCTCTTATACTGCTTAAACGCATAGCT
>AFQZ01001172.1:0-15786 GCA_000222935.2 Aciculosporium take MAFF-241224
ACACACACACACACACACATACACACACACACACACACACACACACACACACACACACACACACACACCACGCCTTACCAGATTGCCGGAATCCATCAACGTCGCACCCCGCCAGCCAATCACCAGTCCGGGCCGCACCACACACCCTTTTCTCGGTGAGCAAGAACAAGGGAAAAGGAGAGGAGGGACGAGACAGGATTGTGAATACAATTACCCCCCCCCCCCCCTTCCCGCGCGTGTGCGTACATGTCCTCATGTCCTCATGTACGCACATCATGTATGCACATACACACACGCGTACATGGCGAGCGCCTCGGAAACGGACCAATGAACCCCCTCCCCATATCCCCCGGCACGCAGCTTCGTGCTTCTTCATCGTCGAAAGCGAGGCACGCGGCGCCGGCCAACGAAAACCAAGCAGGCATGCTATTCTTGTCGACGCCGCATTCTCCGTGCACACACAACATGTCCCTTCATCTCGTCTGCCGTGCCATCATGGCCCTTCCCCTCATACCCTACACCGTTTCTCCTTCTCCCGAGCGCTTTCCAAAATAAAGGTACACACACACACACACACACGTGCTGGAGACCATCGTTTGTAGCAAACCTCGCCTATCATTTCGCCATGGCGCCAGACCCTTCCGACCTTGTTCCTGCTGGCAGACCGTCATGGCCAGAATCCCTTGGAAAGCAACCTCTCCTCACGCAACAAGGAAAAAAAAAAAAAAAAGGAACCAAGAAAGGCAAGAACAGAGGAGGGGAAGAAACGGGAAATGGTCAAAAACAGAAAACATGCCCAACCCATCACCAACTGGGCAAGGGAAGCCCAGCACATGGTCGGTGACCGAACAAACCCCCCCCCCCCAAACCCTTTCCTGATCCCAACGCCCCATGGTGACCTGTGTGCTCATCACTCCGTACCGCCCCCGCGCCCCATCCCTTTTAATCGCACCGACTCCCTGAAAATGCCATGATGCGACCTGCCCATGACACATGACGCCCGTCGAGACCCGTTGCCAGAACCCCATGCTTTTCCATGTCTCATCCGTCTCCCGTCTCCCGTCTCCCGTCTCCCGTCACTCCAAGTCACGGCCCGAGGTTTCCGTTACCGCCCACACTTGTGGCCGGAATGTCTATGACGCTGAACCAGGTAAACATTGCCTGAAAGGAAAAAAAGAAAAAAAAAAGAAAAAAATCAAAATCAGAGAAACAAAACACCAGAGAAACAAAACACGCAGGAAAAGAAAAAGCCATGGGAAATTTCCATTCGTCTGTTTGTTCGCCCATACCTCTGAACCTTCCAAGCCATACAACTTGTGCGCTTCGTATACCAGTTCGGGAATGCGGTCGGTACCAAGACCATTTGTGTCTTGCTATTTTGTTGAATTTTTTTTTTTTTACAATGAAAGAAGGAAGGGAGGAAAGAAAAAAACTTCTCTTCTGCTCTCTTCCCCTTCTCGCCTGTTTGTTTCGTTCCGTTGTGTACTAGCGGTGGCGAGAAATCCGGCAAGAACGGGCTGTCGGGACCTCATTCCGAGCCGTCTCTCTGGTTGCTGAATAGATCGAGACACTGTTCCAATGCTACAAGCGCACCAACCATTTAGAACCAACACACCAGTCCTTTTTGGAATCCGCTGTGAGCTTCAGAGTTGAGAATACGCACCCGCCTCGATTTGTTCTTCCCACACACCGTACTGGTAATCTACCAGGCCGTGGCGCTCGACCCCGTCACATAGTCGAATCAGCTCATTGCCCATCTTCTGGACCACGTCTTCCGTCATCAGTCTCTGGCATCGCGAAACTGGCTCCGCCGTCTCCATGAGATTCTTCTGCTGAAAGGCAAGCGCGAGCCATGCATGATTCAAGTCGTTCCAGACTCTCAGTCTGTCTTCATGCAGCGCTGCGTTGTCCTGATGTAAGCCTGGTCATTTTCTCCGTCAGTTTCGCCGTATTCCACATGGTCAGCATCGTGCTTTCCTCTTGACATGTTGGCCTGGGAAAATCCTGCAAAAAATCCTGCAACGTTTCCTCGAAACAAATCCAGTGCCCTTGTTTCAGTGCTCTTACCTAGCTCCACCACCCGTGACAGCATCCAGGTAGATAGTCCCAGTAGTGTGTCCGAGGCCCTTTCCAGCTGACCGACTGATATGTCCTGGAAGACCATGCCCAACTGCCGTCGAAAGCCGTCCCATCGTTCCGCCGCTGCGTCATCGTTGTCGGAGATGCTTTCTGGAGCACCGCCATGATGCGAACCGCTCGCTTGCGGTGGCGGTTGCGGTGGCGGTTGCTGCTGCTGCTGCTGCTGCTGCTGCGGCTGCGGCTGTGGCTGCGGCTGCAGTTCGTTGATGCTGGACATGGTATTTGAATATGGCATGCTGGGATTCTGCTGCTGGTTCTGATACACGTTAGGCGAGTTGCTCGAGCCGTGGCCGGATGCTTGAAACGACGTGCCAGCGGTGCCAGCGGTGCCAGCGGTGCCAGCTGTGCCGCTGTTGCCAGCTGCCTCCGAGGTGAAGTACGTTGGCGCGACCTCCGAGGGCATCATTTGCATTGCTGCATGCTGCCGCGGCGCAAATTGCTGCGTGTCATAGACGGATTGTTGTGCTGCCGCATGTGAGACGTTGTACATCATCATGCCGTTATTATAACTGCCTATTCCCGGCGCCTGGTTCCGCGAGTCGTTCCCATAGTCGGTTTCGTATGCCAGCAAGCTGGACGATATTTCTGGCGCCGAACTGCCAGGCGAAGAGTCCTGATAGTAGTTGCTGTAATTTGCAGAAGACGCTCCCATGCTTCTCTGACCTGATGAGCGCAAATCCAGTGGTGCTGGGCGGTATCTCTGTGTGTCACTGCCGGCAATCGAGTTTTCTTGTGCTGCCGAAACGTGCGGCCGATGTCCTGAGCGTGAAGTCTTGTGAACAGGATGCTCGCTTCGCCCCTCACCTTGAGGAGGATGGTCCATGACGCCAAATTCACCCTCACCATCCGGCCTGCTTCTTCGGTATGGCCCTTGGGTGGTAGGCTTGCTCGGGTGTGGAGAGGAGACAAAGGAGAACGAGAACAGAATGAGGCAGAGGTCATAAAACAAATGAAGTACACCCGTATTCCGCCGAGTAAACAAATCCAGCACACCGAGGGATTCTTCAACAACAGTGCCGGCCCCCCCGTGCGTGCGTGGTGCGTGTGCGCGTGCGTGGTGTGGCTGCGGTGTGTAATGTGTGACGGATCCGTTGCTGCTAGACAAATGTTCAAGGCCCGAGATGTCATGGACTCTTTTTTCCTTTTCCCCGACTTGGGGTTTTTTTTTTTTTTTAAATAAAAAAAATTTTTTTTTCCGGGAAATATGCACAATCAGACCGAGTGCTTGATCCTCGATTCTAGCGTGGTAGGTACGTGAGCCGGTATCAAGAAGCGTTCTAAATTTTCCGGCCTTTTTCGATTCGAAAAATACTCCGACTCGTGTGTAGCAACGAATAAGGTCACTGATCTCTTGGTTTGCCTGGAACAACTCTACATTATCGCCCACAGCGGCATGCCAATCTGAGTGCCTTTTTGAAAAGGGGGAACCGACTGTCAAGACAGGCTCGGGTACCGCCTGTACCGTCTGGTTGCTTCGTGACTCGTGCCTCTGGACACTGACTGTGAATCATGCCCTGGGTCGAAACTTGCAGATATACACAACAGACGTTCCGAAAAGCGTCCCAGCTGTCGTTCAGGGCCCTCACTGTAGCACACCGACACAGGGTGGCACTGTTCGAAAACGTAGTAGAGGCTGCAAGCACCAACTTGACGACTCGGGCTCGAGGTCAGTATTCAAGAGGGTTCAAGTCTCCGTCGCCAAGCATATAACTTTCCCCCCCCCTGCAAGCTGCCCGATCTGCTAGGGTTGTAGCAACACGACTCCAGGGGTTCCAGTGGCCGACAAAGCCAGAGCCGAGTCAGTCTTCAGACGTAATGCACCGTCTGGTGAATCGGAACCTGTGAGTTCCCTGGAAGTCAAATTTCTTGAAATTCGAAGCACCGCCTCAGGCGTCCGAGACTTTCGCCTCCGGCGGGGATATGGACAACAAGGAGGCGAGTGCAAGTAGAGGAGCAACTATAAAACAAGAAAAAAGCGCCTGCCACTCGGATCTCTCCAAGCCGTCGAGTAATGATGGTGCGAACGGGGGTCTTATACATCAGACAACAACATATTTGTTCGTTCCGCTGGCTTGGTTCCGGGCGAGAAAACGGGCAAGGAAAGCGTCCAAGACATCAGGTACGTGTTGGTGGCATTTCACTATATTTGCCAAGGGCAGAGTGTGCCATGTCTGGAAACGGCTGAGAGGCTCGGTGTGCTGCTCCGGGCTCAATCGAATGAGCTGGTACGCCGGCACAGGCTGGCCCAGGTATGACCCGACTGGACGCGAGGGCGCGGATAACACAACACACGGCCTGGGTGGGATGGTCCAGCTTGTGACCCAATGCAATGGGCAAGTTCTAGCTAGTGGGCAGGACAAACGGGGGCAAACAACAAAACGGGGTACGTACTATGGTCGACGTCGTGTGGACGGCCGAAAAGTCGGTTGCAACGCAGACCAGAGGTGAACCACATCATAACAGAGCCTGGTGGTGGTTGTAGCAACAGCGAAATGCTGCGTAGGCTGTTATCCGGCGGCCACCGACATGTGTGCACCTCACCAGCCTGTTGCAGCAATGTAGGACCGTTGATGGGGCCGACGGAAGTCAAGACCTCTTCCACATTCATGCGCCCAGCAAGGCTGTCGTCAGAGTCCTGTTGAAGCAGGGTTCGGTGTCAAGCTCGGCGATCCGCCAGTCGCTTGGCGCGCCGCGCTCGATTCCCCATCCATGGCTACGAGACAGCAGAGACGACCAGGAAATGCTCTCTCGTTCATGTGAGGCATCCTCAAATGCGGTGACGGCCCTGCGGCATTTTCCCTGTGCCAATGGCGGCCTTTCCAATCTGTGCATGCTTGGATTGGGGCTTCGTTTGAAAGGAATGGATAAGACTATGCCCAGAAGTCAGGACGAACATCACAAGGCCGCACGTCCAAGACCTTTTGCCGCTTGGGGTGTGCCAGAGACCAGAGGGGGTTTGCGCAATATTGGGCGCGGGAGAGCACCCCTTCATCTCTGTCTGTATAGGTGAGCAGACGTTATGTTTCTCGCTGGTGAGGTACGAGCATTGGGACGTGAGACAGCAGTCACAGCATCCCAGCGGCAGCACTTCGATGCAAGAACCATCCGGCTTTCGGACCCATAACGTCGTTACCTGGCTGCTCTGGCTTGCCAGGGGTACTGAGGTGGCTCAGAGAGAGGAACATACAAGGATCTGGAGCTGGAAAACGTTACCGGTTCAGGCCCTGTCGGGATGGACCTGAATCTTGCCTGTCCCAAGGGCAACAAAACGGCCGGCGCCGGGGTGAAGAAGCTGCCGTTCGTGCCACAGAGTAGCCGCATGGTGGGTACATCGGACCGCCGAGGCACTGCCAAAAAGAAGTGGACGAAGAAGGAGGAAAAAGAGGCTGGCCTGGGCGGCAATTGATCATCGGAAGCAGATATTCGAACATCGCTTAGGAGTTGTTTGCCCGGCCGCCCCCTGGCTGTTTGGGCATCGACCTTCGGAAATTGCACGAGGGCTTTTTACTTTATCTGCTGGACGTCAAAGCTTTTGCTCGATCTGAGACACGGAAAATCGGTCCTTGTCTCGTGGAGCTCCCCTCGACGTGGACGGTATTTGATTCTTTGTCATGGTGGAATCATGCAAAAGAGGAATCAGTCTTGTATCTTTCAGTACCTTTTTGTCAAGGACAAGACACTTCGTCCATGGCCATGGGCGAGCTACTTCGTAAAGCGGGACTATTCTTGCCATGCCCTGACAGTAGGAACGGTTAGGAAAGAAGTCTATTTCTGCGGCGTCCTTGGCCGTTGGCGCGACGGCCGTGTCAGCCAACGAGCTGAGAAAAAGTACTGGCTTTTGTACCCCGAGCCTCGGTGTACCCGAGCCTCTGGCTCAAGAAAGCTGCAAAGGATGGTGATGAGAGGTGAGCGGGAGCGGAGGCCTGAGATTCCATGAATGCAACCGTGAAGAACCAGGGAGAAGGTATTGGATTGACGCCGAGGAGACTACAGTCATGCGAGGTCTTTGAGGTCTTTGTCTTGTCCCTGCCGCCCGTGCCGTTCGGAGGAGCATGTCGGTACAGCTGGATTCACATAGGCATGTATGTATTTGCGGCTGGAAACATCCCTTTGTCTTTCATGTGGAGAACAGATGGCAGATGAAGATTCATTCCAGGACGAGGGGGCGGCAGCGACCCAGCAAATGCCTGGTCGGAAGTTAGGGGCACAATCCATGTACATGCAAGAAATTGCAGCCTGCATCTTCTCGTCATACATACCTCGGTTTGACGCGCCAATCGCCTCAAGGCGTAGTATGTGCTCCGTAACATCTTGGCCCTGTTCTCATCATCAGGTGCCTTCTTATCCGTGTGCAGACGATGATGTGCAATTCTTCGTCACCAAGACCAGAACTAGACGTTTTCAAAATTTAGGACAGTCACGAGACGGGATGGCTCTTGGGTGGCTCTTGGGTGGCTCTTTCCTTGAGTTCTGCAACCTGTGATGAGCCCGGGCCAGGATGGAGACGGACAGCTGCTAACAGGTGGCTGTGCACCCACAGCTTACATATCTTCCGCATTGCTTCGTGGAATGGTTTTTTAAATGACCTAGGTACCCAAGTACTTTACAGCATTTTCTTTGTATGGCTTCGTATTCGTTCATCTGGCCAATAAATCATGAATTCATTCATTCTCAATCATACAGGCAGCAGGCAGGCAGTCAGTTCTGTCAGTCTCTCGCCCGGGGCCGCCACAGCAATTTCCGATCGCGGTGGGGAAGGCTAGAAACAGGAAAGGAAGGCGCGCTAGATTGAGTGCTGGAGCACGCGACCGGGGCCAACGTCGTGACGGCTTGGCACTTTTGACTCTTTCATTGCATCAATCTTTTCAGACCGAAGCTTCACATACATTCATTCTCCAGCAACGTTGGACCTGAGATGCTGACCAAGGAGTCTGTCAGCAATAATCATGATACGTCGACAACAGTGCCTATCCCCGTATTGACACAGATCTGGTGTCGAGGCTTGGATGCGACAGGGTCATAATTTCAGGCCGCAGCGTCGGCCGCCTATACATAATGCAACCTCCTCGTGTTCATTATCAACACGGCAGTTCGGCTTCACCGTTCTACGTGGCACAAAACCGTTGCTCATGGCATGCCTGCGTTCAGGTCACCAGGTTACGCAATTTACGTTGGCGGGCTCTTTGATGATATCACACACCTCGTAACAATCTTTGCAACCACGGTTCTCGAGCAGACCTACGCGACGCCAAAGGGATTAAATATCGCACATACAGAAACCGATGACGGGTCTGTTGGGAAACAAAGAGCTCGCGTAAAGGTCGAAAACACCACTGTACATACGCATAGACAAGGTTGAGCACAACCACCCTTACTTGCTGCGCACATATTGAGGCACCACTCTAATGGAGTTCAGTGGGTATTGCGAACCAATGATGATGGATCAAGAGTGTAAGAAATAGACCCAGGATTTCTCTCCTAGAGTCATTGTCAGTCCAGAATATGGAACCAGGAGTCAGATGCGTTTTTACAAGTGCGTCAGGAACCCCACGTGTTGACGACCATCTTCGGTTAAACGCAATGCGACTCACGTTCGCTGCAATGCAATAGGGACGAGGAGAAGCAAGCCCAGGCTACGATGCAGAGACAGTCAATCGACAGCATAGTCTTCTCCAAAGGCTGCGCGAACGATCCACGCTCGTTTGCCACTCCTAATGTCCTGCAACAGCGGCCATGCACGAAGACAAGCACCAATGAATGCAGTTCAAACGAGCTGCAGGTCATCAAGAGTCGACAGGGTTCAACCCCTCCTGTGTCATTGACGCGCATGACGATCAGGTCATGCTAGGCGCCAGACCCATCAGCAGAGGACTTGTGGCTATCCCTGAATACATTCTCTCACCCAACAGCAGTGCCTGTGAAAGGGAAGCCCCTGCTGGATTCACCAAACAGCCAGGCCCTCTCCGGCCGGCTACAGATGCCCCGTGATGACTGTTCAGCACAAAGACTTTCCAACGAGACATGTGATGGGACGGACTCGTAGCATTCCACATCGGATTGACCGAGGCATCGAGCTCACTGCTTCGTGGTGGAAGCACGGGAAACACTGAAACGGAATTATGGCACAAGCCACCACCCGTATAACACTTGGACACGATGCCTGTCGGGACCGCTCGTCTTTGCTTACATATGTCGGTGTCGTCTATCCAGCACACACAAGCGAAGTGAGACTTTGGACGAGGAGGGTGATGAACATCTGTCCTAGACCGTCGTATGGATCCTGTCAACATGGTATTGTTGACATGCTAGAAGTTTTCGGCGCTTGGAGTTCGACATTAATGTTTTGATCGAGTTCCACCTCAAAGAAGCCTTTCAGTGGGGTGGCTCATCTGCTTAATCGAGACAAACATGTGTACATGTGTATTACGCATCATACTGTCCGACCTGGCTGAATGCGAATGGTGTTGTTGTCTTTACTACACGGGGACAAGTCCCCGTCTCCGCCGGCTCCTTTAACTGACTTTATCAAGGCAATCCTTCTTATGAAGGTGTCCTATGATGTGGATTGCTTCGGAAACACGGCCGAGAATGCCGTCTTTCCGAAAGTCGCCGACAGCTCCAGAAAGATCTGGAATGATGGCACTGGCTGGTGTCGTCTCTTATTCTAGGTACCCGAGCCCACCTCTGCCATCAAATGAGAAAATTCGCCAAAGTTTCAACGTACTAGGCCCCACGAACGCAGCAACGGCGCCGATGCCACATTGGTGCAGGAGAAGGCCAGGGGGATAGAGCAACAGTTGAGAGGTACATTGGAACCTTCACCTCCACCGAGGACGCTTCAAGAGCTTGTTCTGGAGAAATCTGCCTGAAATGCGATGGTTGTTCTGACGGACCTAGGCTACATTGGTTGCCATTTATGCCTTGTAGCAGAGTAAGGCTGTTTGAAGAGGAAGCGGAAGCGGGAGAGAAAGAGAACCCGATTAGCAACTGTCGCCTCATCCACGAAATTCTTGCATAAAGTCCACATGCCGGCATTCGCGGCGTTAGTACAGTATGCTACAGGCACGAGAAAAGAAGGGGGTGGAAGAACAGAAAAGGGAAGAAAGAAAGAAAGAAAGAAAGAAAGAGGGAAAGAGACCGCGTCGCGGACGGGACCCTATTCTCTGGCTGGGTCGCTGTTTCACGAATGCTGTTTCCAAGGCAAACTTTTTGCATGTGGTAGGCCCGCCAACATCCACCCAAGGAGGGCAATATGATTGATTATATTCTGGTCCTTGGCATCGTGTCCACTGCGCCGAAAGCCCCAGGCGCCCCAGGCCGAGGCCGAGGCCGAGGCCAAGATCGTCGCCTGCGAGAATCGAAATCGAACGGTGCCATTGCCAAGCGTGCTTCGGATGGCTGTGCGTGGGAATATCGGACGAGTTATTTTCCGGTCATCGTATTGTCTGGTGTTCTGACCCCGAGTCAATCAATGCACAGGTGATTTGTAAATGGATGACCGGCCAGTACTTTGACATGGCACTGTCGCGGAAAGCAACGTCCCAAATCTGTTGCAGCCCAGGACGCGAAGTGACGGCAGGCTTTCATACGAGGAAGTCAAAGATGAGAGGCTAAAATTTGGACGCGAGTATTTCGTATGCCCAGCATCTTTGGCGCTGCCGTCCGAGCACAGTATTTGTCGCGGATACTAACAGTCTGCGGGCACTTCATCCTCGCCGGGCTCGTATTGGCCTCAGGATGGACATGGATGGATGCTGCATCAGTATCCTCATTTTTTCTTTCCCAACTACAACCTGGTAGTTTATTCTATGAATACAATCCAGGCATATCCCAGACAGGTGATGCATCGTCTCGGCGAATATAATGCCACATGCCCACTTGCCGACCAAACAGCTCCAACAATGCCTGCCATGCGCGAGTCGAGAGAGATGCGCGCGATTCCTGCATCGTGCATTTTACCGCTTGACCCATGCCGGCATCTTACGGGCCTTGACATGTCCATGCTTCTTTCTTTCGACTGTTCTCGGGTCTCTCGTGATACAGCCGGCTATGAAACAGTTTCCATCAAGATTAGTTTTCGAATGGAAAGAGATCAATTCAGTGCGGCAAGACGGCTGCGCATCATTGGGTGGGGAGATGAGAAAATGCAGAAAAAAACTTGTTACCTCTTCTTAGGGCTGTTTTCAAAGCCGGCTCATGGGCGACCAAGGCCTTGGCAACAGCAAGCGTGATGGCCTCGGCCTGTCCAGTTGTCCCACCGCCTTCCACCAAGACCCAAACATTGTATTTGTCCAGTCTCTCGGTTGCGGTCAATGCCCAAACAGCGCTCTCGCGGTCGTGCACGCGACCAAAAGCCTCGTTCAGCGGCTTCCCGTTAACGAGGACCTCCCCCGTTCCCTCGACGACAAAAGCGCGCGCCGTCGATTCCTTTCGCTTGCCCACACCGACCGCTCGTCCATGTTTGTCAATGGTGATGGGCTTGGGCCTGTTCAAGAACGGATCAATGTCACGCGCGAACTCCTGAAGGGTGATGGTGACCTCGGCCGGTCGCAGAGTTGGCTCAATGAGATTCAGCCTCTTGGCGACTCGGAGAACCTTGGCGTAGTGCGATGCCTTGATCGGCTCGCCCATCTGGGCTCGCAATTCTTCCAGTTTTGTCCACGGAAGTTGCGGTGCTTCGCCCGGCGTGACGGTTGGTAGGTGGTGGAATCGGGTGAGGAGTTTCGACATCCGGATGTATAAATCGTTGAATTGGGGCTCGCGCGAGAAGTACGACGGTGTCGCTGGTACGGCACGCGCGTGTGTGATGCCTCGGAAAGGGATCGGAGCAGCCTCGAGTATGGCTGCTGTATTCGTGGCATCATCGGCTCTGGTGATGGTCTTGAGGGTTCTGGTTCTGACGCAGAGGGGAGTCGATTGCCTCCGTGATGATGCTTGATGCCATTGCGGGTTGGGAAGCTGCCTTGGGCATCTGATTTGCCGGAGACCTTTTGCTAGCGTGGCCATGGCTGCTTGTCGCGGCCACGATGTGCGCCGACGCTGTGTGTCGTGACGGCCGTCGTGGTGGGAATTTGATCTCTTGAACACAGCTGCACTTCTTTGCCTTGCACCAAAAGGTTTGTCAAGCCTCAGAAAGACGGCTTCCGCCGTCACGTGGAGATGAGATTATTTGAGCTGTGCTGTAAGTAAGTAGCAAGGGCCACTCTAAAACGAGCCACACGAAAACAAGCCACACGAAAACGAGCCACACGAAAACGAGCCACACGCCAGCCACGCCCGTTGCTGGGACGGACAGCCAGCCAGCCACCTTGATGCGGGGCAAGTCGTTTTTGAAAAGAAAAAAAAAAAAAAAAAAAAAAATCAATCAAAATCAAAATCAAAATCAAATCTGTCCCTCTTTCTGCTCAACTCCCACCTTCTCCTCCATCTCCGGTTTTCGTATCTTTGATCAGCTGAGAACAATTGGACAAGATGGCTTTCGGCACTCTCTACACCACTTTTGTATGTTTGTGAAGCTCCTCTTACCTTTTTTTTTTCTTTTTTTCCTTGTACGTCCTGCTTTTTACGAATCCGCAGAGCTTGTTATGCTGACCGACCTTTGTCTTGCAGGACAACCCTCGCTCCATCGCCATCAAGGCGGTTGCAAAGGCCAACAACCTCGAGCTCAAGATTGCCGAGGTCGAGCCCGGCAAGCCCGTGGCTGAGCATTTGAAGGCCAACGGCCTTGGCAAGATCCCCACCTTCGTTGGCGAGGATGGCTTCGCTCTGTCCGAGTGCATCGCGGTCGCCATCTATGGTAAGCATGGCTTTTTTTTTATCGCATTTGTCTCTTTTCTCCAGTGTGAAAACAAGTCTCAGACTTTGTTTGATGTCTTGTTTTCAACCAACAGCTTGTGCTTGTTCGGCTTTGTGTGATGACTTAGCTCTATTTTATACAGTTATCCCTGTCTGAAATTTCTTTCCTGTGTGGATAATGCCTAACTTCTGATCTTTGCCCAACATGTTGCATTTCCTGCTCTTGGCCATGATGCTGAATTGTTTGCGTTTGATGAAACGAAACACTAACAAGTTGGTTGCAGTCACCTCCCAGAATGAGAAGACGACTCTTCTCGGCAAGACCAAGCAGGAGTGAGTCTTGTTTTGTATCTCTGCCAACCGGGGACTTGCTGACGCTTTTTTCCTTGTAGCTACGCTTCCATCTTGAAGTGGATGTCCCTCTTTAACCATGAGATTGTCACCCAGTTTGGCCACTGGTTGCACCCTCTCCTCGGCAAGGTGCCCTACAACAAGAAGAATGTTGAGGAGGCCTCCAAGGCGAACCAAAAGGCCGTCAGCGTTGTTGAGGAGCACCTCCTGCACAACACCTTCCTCGTCGGCGAGCGCATGACGCTTGCTGACCTGTTCTGCGCCCCTCTCCTGAACCGTGGCTTCCAGTACTTCTTTGACAGGCAATGGCGCGAGCAGAACCCCAACGTGACGCGTTGGTACGAAACCATTGTCAACCAGCCCATCTATACGGCTGTCGCCAAGAAGCTTGACTTCCTCGAGAAGCCTGCTTTGACCAACGTTGCCCCCAAGAAGCCCGAGGCTGCCAAGGAGGCGGCTAAGCCTGCCGCCAAGCCTGCCGCCGCCGCCGCGCCCGCTGCTGAGGAGGATGCTCCTGCTCCCAAGCCTAAGCACCCTTGCGACCTCCTTCCCCGTGCGACCTTCCCTCTTGATGAGTGGAAGCGCCAGTTCTCCAACAACGATGCCCCTGAGGCCCTCAAGTGGTTCTGGGAGAATGTTCCTTTGGACGAATACTCCATCTGGCGATGTGAATACAAGTACAACGATGAGCTGACGTTGACCTTCATGTCCAACAACCTCATTGGTGGCTTCAACAGCCGTCTGGAAGGCTCGCGCAAGTACCTCTTTGGCAGTGCTTCCGTTTACGGCGAGAACAATGCCTCCATCATCCAGGGCGCCTTTGTCATCCGAGGCCAGGAGCACGAGCCCGTCTTCGATGTCGCTCCCGACTGGGAGAGCTACACCTTCAAGAAGCTCGACCCCAAGAACGCCGAGGACCGTGCCTTTGTCGAGAACATGTGGTCCTGGGAGAAGGGCATCACCGTTGACGGCAAGGAGTACCCCCACGACTGCGGCAAGGTTTTCAAGTAAATGTAGATTCTGGACGATGGTCGAGTGCAGCTGATGCGATGACGATGACAAGTGGATGAAAATAATGCGGTGAATGGTTTCAGTTGCACATGAATGATAAAGTCGTGTTTGGTCCGGTTATGGGAAATTGCAACACGTTGACGACTGGGCCCATAGCTAGGTAGTTATAAATGACACAAAAGCGGACTATTTGACAGGTGGTAACTATGACGACGCCAGCAGGGCCTGTTGATTGCGTTGTGGTTCAAGTCTCGTTTGTGAAGAAGAAGATGGTGATGTGCGAATAGAGTATTTGCTTCGCTAAGGAAGAAGCAACTCACCGGGCAAGTGATGTGAATTCATAGATTCGAGTCCTCCATTACGATACGCCAAAGATGCCATGGCGCTGTTCCAAGCTGGCAGAAGGTGCCCATGTAGTCGCTTTTCTAGTAGGCATACCTACCTACTGGAGGTAAGGTTTTGTCTAATCTACATGACGGTCTACAAGTTCTATATTGGTAGAGATGCTCGGTCCTGCTCGGTTTGATGCACCCATGCTCATTTCATCCCTCACTCAAGTCGACGATTCGGAAAGAAGAAGAAAAGGGCGGAATCAAGATGGGTCAGGTAAGCTATAGGCCGGATCCAGATGAAAGGGACTCTGGCGCATATATCGACTGACATCGGCCTGAAAGCAAAGCCCATTCAAGTAGTCATGAACCTGGGGCAGCACATTCGGCGGCTCGGCGTCGGAGCCGACAAACTCGGGCAGAGCCAAGATGTTGTAGGGCTCGCTGCGGCCCTTCTCGGCCGAGTCGTCGACGAGGACCGTGTTTGACTGGTCCCAGCGCAAGCCGGCGGCGGCCTCGGGGTGGGAGGCCCTGACGTGGGGGTCGTCCCAGAGGAGGGACAGCCGCTTGTAGACCTGGACCCGGGCGGCGTAGTCGTCTTGGCAGAGGCCGAGCTTGTCGCGGGCCCAGACGAGGAGGCAGCGGGTGCGCTGGTCGGGGGTGAGCAGCCGGGAGACCATGGCGGCGACGTTTTGGGGCCGGGCGGAGGACCAGATGGCGAGGTGGAAGGCCGAGAGGCAGTAGGTCAGGAAGGGGGCGGCGTGGGGGCGCTGGACGAAGCGGGAGGGGTGGCGGCGGGAGGGGCGGTAGAGGAGCGTGCCGTTGAGGTCGAGGATCACGAGGATGCGGCGGGGGGCGGGGAGGGGGGGGGGCGCCGGTCGGAGGGCTTGCGCGAGGTAGCCGGGGGAGGGGTCGGGATGCCGCCGGAGAGGGGGGAGGGGGGCTGACGGGGCTTGCCGTGGTTGTCTTGGTCGCCGTCGTCGTGTGGTGGACTGGGTGGATGGCATGTCAGCGAGGGGAGGGGGGGAAGGTGGTCGGTGGCTCGGGTTCACGGGGACGTACGACGCCCTGGCTGCGGAGGCCGGGATGCCGGTCTTTTTGCACTTCCGCTTGATGCCCCTCTTCTGCCGCGGCCGGAGGACGGCTCCCGCGCCAGGGATTGCCGGCGGCGGTTGGCAAGACGGAGGGGGGGGGCGCGTCGGCGAGGGCGCCGAGCGTCGCGCGCATCGCGGGAGGAGACATTGTCGTCTCGAGGAGGGGGAGGAGGAGGGTGGTGGCTGTCGTCGTCGCGGTGCTGGAGGCGCGTCCGTCAGGGTTCTTCCGCCGGACCGTTGGGCGTTTTTGATGCGCACGGGGGGCGGCGAGGCCGCTGCGTGTGGCTGCCGAGGCGGGCCTCGGCGGTGCCGTGTCGGAGGAGGAGAACGGCCCGCGGTGATGCCGTCGCTGCCCGCGTTGGTGTTGCTGTCGTGGTGGTGGGAGGCCGACGGGCCACGAGGGTGGTGCGCGGAGGGGCGGGGGAGGGCGACGGGGGTTCGCTTCGGCGCGCGGATTCCGGGTCATCTGCGGTGGTGCTCTGTTGCAGCACGGGAGCATCCTGTGAAGGCGTGTGGCTGCGCCGATCCCACCGTGTGCGGGCATTGAGCTGGCGTCCCGCGTCGAGGGGGGAGTCGGCTTCGCCGTGGGCGTTGTCGGTTGCGGAGAAGTATTTGTTGTTTGCCTCGGGTGCGAACGAAATCTCCTTATCGATAAGCACGATGGAGATAGGGAAAAAAAAAAAAAAAAAAAGAAAAAGAAAAGAAAAGGCAAACGGCCCTTTCCGACGCCCAAACGCCGCGCACGACACATCCGACACGGCGCCGTCATCATCCCTCCGGCCGCGGGGGAACGAAGGGATACAAAAAAAAAAAAAAAAAAAGACAGCACACGCTGTTGGGACACAATGCCGCCGGAGCGAAAGGCCCTCGCCGCGGGCCTCCAGCGCCGGGTACGTCCCCGACGAGAAGACAAGTGGGAGCCCGAGCCCGAGTCCCCCCCGCCCGCCTCCTCCTCGGCGGCATCAGACACGGACGACTCCTCCTCCTCCTCCTCCTCCGACAACCAGGACGACTCCCGAGAGCAAGACGGGTCCTCGTCGGAAGGCCGCGGCCCAGAGATCGACCCC
>AFQZ01001171.1:0-15784 GCA_000222935.2 Aciculosporium take MAFF-241224
TGTGCCGAGGTGGGGAAGAGGGACCGTACCTTTTTTTTTTTTTTTTTTTTTTTTTTTCCCCTTCTTTTTCTGAATACAATGCGTCTCGTGTACATTGTTGGCATCTCTTCCCCCCCTTTTTGACTACAATGCATCTCATGTACACATTGTTGGTTTACTTGCTCACTCTTGGTGATGCGTCGCGCCGGCATTCGCACGTATTCGTCCGGATTGGCATTCTATTCTATTTTTTACTTTTATTGTATTTTTTTCCCTCATACACTGCATGGAGAGTACATCGGCGACAATGGTTTTCTTCCGACACGACACGACCGCATGCACCGCATCATGTTGTATTTCTGAAGAAAAAGGGGTACATTGCATTTGCATGGGCCGTTCTTGGTGGATAGGCATAATGAGTATTCGGTACGACGAATGGCATGGTCCAGGAACGTCTCGTGGAGGACGGTTCATGGAACCGGGTACCCACCCCCCCCCCCTTCTACTTGAATGCAACCCGTGATTCCTTTCCTACCCCAGAACCAACTTGACCTGTGCATGTCTAAAACAGTACTGCACTGCCTTGAAGCATCCGGGCCATTCGGGCCCATGTTCCCCTTGTTCCATGTGCCCGTGATTTTATTTCTCTTCCAAAGCCCTGAACTAGCTTGGGCTTTATATGTCTACATGTTAGTGCATTGCCTGCAAGTATGTCGTAATAGTCAGGCTACTCCTTTATTCCTCCTGTTCTATGCCACTATGATTCCTGTTTTAAATACTAGAAGAACGTAACCCTTGTATGTCTAGAGTAGTACTGCCTTGCCTTGAAGTATATTGTACCAAGTAGGCCACTCCCTTATCCCTTTTATTCCATGCCACCATGATTCCTGTTCTAAACGCCAAAAGAATATAACCCTTATATATTTAGATTAATCCTGCCTTGCCTTGAAGTACATCATACTAATCAGGCCACTCCCTTCTCCCTCTTATTCCATACTACTATAATTCCTGTTCTAAACGCCAAAAGAACATAACCCTTGTATATCTAGAATAGTACTGCCTTGCCTTTGAGTATGTCACAATAATTAGGCCACTCTTTCATCCCTCTTATTCCATACTACTATAATTCCTGTTCTAAACGCCAAAAGAACATAACCCTTGTATATCTAGAATAGTACTGCCTTGCCTTTGAGTATGTCACAATAATTAGGCCACTCCTTCATCCCTCTTATTCCATGCCACCATGATTCCTGTTCTAAACGCCAGAAAAACCTGCCCTCCGCGTGTCCAAAGCGTTGGTGCATCGCCTTTGAGCATGTCCGTGATGACATGATCCGGCCTACGCCGGACACGGCCCTAATCACGGCCATTCCCTGAAATATACCAAAACACATCAGCCGCCCCGCTCCAGATGAAACAAGAAGAAGAAACGGCCCAAGGCGGGAGCTCGCGGCGGGTCAGCAGAAGGAAAAGCCAAAAATGTCCGCAGTCTTCCCCGCTCGGCACATGACATGAGCATCACGCCGACCGTGCACGGGTGCAGTTCCCAACCGTGACCGTGACCGTCTCCCTCTCCACTTGTGTCCGCGTCACGGCAACGGGGACATGCACGGGTACGGTCGGCAACCCGTTGCTGGTGGCTGTCGGATCGGGGTCGGGGGGTGCTGCGGCGGCGGGACCAGGAACAGAAGGGGTGACGCGTGCGGGGGGGTGTGGCGAGAGCTCGACGGGGATGAGCTCGAGGCCGGGCGTGGGGGGTTGGTCCGAGGGCGGTGGGTCGGGGAACGAAAATGTCTGGATGATGATGATGCGGCCGGGGGGGTTGGGATGTGGCGACGTTGATGATGAAGCCGATGGTGGTGGTGATGATGATGAGGTCGACGAGGGGGTCGGCGGCGATGATGGCAGCAGCACACCACCCGCGGAAGGACCCGTGACGCGCAATCCGGGAAGCCCCCCGCCCGTCCCGCAGGGCGCGTCAGGCCCCGTCCGCGTCGTCGTCTGCTCCCCCGCGGAAGACGATGGCCGGTCCGTGACGACAACGATCCGCGTATGCGTCACCGCCGGCCTCCTCGTCTCCGTCCGCATCGTCGTCTGCTCCCCCGCAGAAGACGATGGCCGGTCCGTGACGACAACGATCCGCGTATGCGTCACCGCCGGCCTCCTCATCTCCGTCCTCGGCGTCATCGGCAGATGGTCAACAGGAGGGGCCTGGGCCGGTCCGAGAATCCTGGCCGCCTCGGCGGCATCACCGCAGGCGATCGTGACGCCTGGGGTGTTTGCCACGGGCAGGGCATGGCATCTTTGCGCAGCGGGACACTCTGTCAGGACGAATGCTCCGTTGCTGCACCGGGCCAGCTTCTCGCCGATGCACGCCGTCTGCGTGTCTGGGCAGGCGGACTGCGCGTCGAGGCTTGCAAAGATTCTGTTCAGATACTTGGCTTCGGCGAGGTTGGTGGCGTACATCCCTGAGGGTGCTTGACTGGCGGGGGCAGGGAGGTCGGTATCGGCAGGAGGCGCGTTGGCGGCAGGCGGCGCGTTGGCAGCAGGCGGCGCGTTGGCGTCTGGGGTTCCGGGAGGTCTGGGTGGTCCGACGGGGGGTGTTTCTGCCGACCAAGATGGTCGTGATGTCGGTGCGGCGGCTTGGATGGGAACGGTAGGCGTCGGCGCGGTCGACTCTCGAAGAGGTGGAAGCGTGCCCGTCACATTGGTGGGCGGGAAGAGGAAGGTCCTGGACGTGGCAGTCGTCGGGAGCACCGCGGTCGGATACCCGTCACACGGAGCTGGTGATGTGCGAGGAAGGGTGGCGGTCGGCAAGCCGCTGCTCGGGTCCGGAGTGGTGCTTGTGCCGGAAGGCGTCCCGGTCGGAAGCGCCGGCGGCTCATCACCGTGATCCGTGGGCAAGGACGGTAGACGGGTCGAGTTTTCGTAAACCGGGGATCTGCTCCTCAGAGTGCCCGTTGTGACACCATCAGTCACGACGTGCGGCGGTCCGGTCCTCCCCCCCGCGTTGTCGGCCGCAGGAGCAGTTCCAGGCACCGGCACGGGTATAACCGTCAAGGGGCCCGAATAGACATCCGTAGATTCCTTCTTCGCGGCAGCCGCCGGAAACGACGTCGGGATAGACAGGGCGATGCCCGAGAGCGTTGAAAAGATGGGACGGGGGACGCCATTTGAACTGGGACGTCCACCAAGATCAGCATCTGTCTGAGGAGGAGTGCACCGCACGGGGATTGTTCCAGCGACTTACTCGGTCACGGGCGGTGCGTTGCCCCCAGGAGCAGCGGTGATGTTATCGCCTCGCGCTCTGTTACAAGAACGGAGTAAGCTTCTGGCCTCTTCTCCTCACATAGAGATGCGCAGTGGCAGGGTAGTGCTTCATCACGGCATCGGCTCAACTGACTTACATGGCAAGGGCGGCCCATCGCAGAGGACCAGCCTCTACGCCGCGAAATCCAACAAAACATGTCACCGCGGTGACGAGAGCATGATGCCGCATCCTTGACGACCTCCCCTAGCACCATGAAACGATCTGACGTTGAAATAATCGACCCGAGACGAGGAGACGAGAGCGGAAAAGAAAGGAAAAGAAAAAGAAAGGAAAGAGAGAGAGAGAGTCGGCTCAGAGTAGACATTGAGGTTGGTCATAGAACAAAGAGATGATAAGCGCGGCAGGACAAGAAAGAGACAATGAACACCGAGCGCAGGCACCAGGCCGAACGAACAAACAAGACTGGGCACAGAGAGCAAACGCAAGTGGCGAGTAGGAAATGGCGGGTCAGAATTACAAGTGAAAAGCAACGTGGCTATGTCTGGTGGTCGTTTCCAGACTGAACGAGAGAGCGACCGCGGAACCAAAATTACTGGCCCGTAGGCGTGGGAACTCGACACAAACTGCCAGATACCACCTCCTCGTGCCTAGGTAGGTGGCAGGTAGGTAGGTACCTAGTAAGAAGAATGGGAAAACATGGGCACAAAAAGATGACGAGAACCTATAGAGAGAGGGAGAGGGAGAGAGAGAGAGAGAGAAAGACTTGGAGAAAGAACGGCGAGGACTCATGGACGCTCCAACACTACAATTTGTATCCGCACCAGACAGTCAGACAGACCGGCCAGGCCAATGAAACGGGCGATGTGAGCGCACCTCAAGCGCCATGTACATGAGGAGATGCATCGAGACGCATGTTCAAGCCAGCTCGCGTGACCAAACACGCGCAACACCATCCATGATGGATGCTCGCTCAGGATGCTCGCTCAGGATGCTCGCTCAGGATGCTCGCTCAGGATGCTCGCTTAGCCAGGCACCGGGGCGGGGCCGGGCCGGGGCCGCCAAGCTGTCCGAGCCAAGCAATGGCGTCATCGATAGCCGCCCGCCGTCGGTGCTGCCGCGCCCTCCCAGCCAATCGCCGCGTCTCCACGCTCCGTACCTGCCGCGGAACAGGGACACACCCGGGAGCGGGTCTCGGATTGCCGACCTGACGTCGTCCATTCATAGACTCCGAGCAGACGCAGGCTGTCTGTGAGCAGGCTGTCCAATAGACTGCGGTGTGTACGAAACATGCTCTGCAGCAGACGTGACGTTTCTTTCCACTGGCTCGAAAGTCGTGCATGTACATGTGTGTGCATAGCCGCCCATCCTCGCGGCTCCCCAAACGCCCACCTCTTGACCTGAAACTGCCCGTCATCAAATCTCCACCACAAGAGCAAGTCTTCTCGTCCCGGTCGGCGACCTTGTCGCCCTCGCCGAGTTCTCGTCTATGCAGCCATTGCCCATCCGGAGTCTGTAGACCACAGAACCCAGTTGAGCGTAGACTCATCCATCAGCACCTCCTTCTCGCTGCAACCACGCCCCGTAGTTACACATTCGTAAGCCACCCGCCGCCGCGTCCCTCCTATTGCCCGCGCCGCCGCCGCGCCCACTTCACGGCCCGCCACAACCCGCGGATCGATCCATGATTATGCAGCTCGGCGTAGCTCTCGACCGTTTCGTCGTCCGGCCACGTCCACTCCAATCCAGAATCGGCCATCTTTCGAACCAGCGCCGTCACGACGTCCCTTCCCAGCATCGGCTCAGCCACCAACCGAAATACGCAGAGTGTCCCCAAAAAGTCGGCATACGGCGGGCTGTCATCCAGCTCCCTCAAGGCCGATGCAACATCAGGCTCGCCCCATTCCTCCATTAACCAGTCCAGAAGCCGCGCCATCTCGTCGAATCGTCCCAGATACCCAAGAGCCAGCATGTACTCGTGGACATCGCCGCTTCGAACCGCGTCTCTGCGACAGCTCAATCGGTCTAGCACCGCAATTGGATACGCCTGCAAATGTCTCTGGACGTCCCGCTCTCGCTGAGCTAAAGACCAGAACATGGTTTTCATCCGACTCCCAACCACGTCCAGCACCGCCGCCGTCTTTGCTTTCTTCCATGGACCGTCGGGACCGGGTTCGCTGGCCTCCGCACCATGTTGATTCCTGTGGTTGCCTCCCTGGCAAGCCCATGTTTGTCCGTATAGTGCCCGCACAAAACCACGCTGGGCTTTCTCATTGTCGGCGAGATCGGAAGCAAACAGCATGTTGACCTCTCGCTGAATTGTTTTCCGTACGCATTTATTGAACTGCGTAAAAGACGACAATTGCAGTCCAGCGCGCATGCCAATGGCGTCCGCAACTCTCGAGAACATGCCCAGCTGATCTGTTAGAGATATTCTTAGTGCTCTAAAGTGCTGTGAAAGGTCTTTCAAGATGATGCCCCATACAAAGGGCATCCAGCGAGACCTGATCCCTTGCAACCTAGCCTCTGCGAGGCGGATGGCGCGCATCAGCTGATTGTTTCCCGTCGGCCCCTGTGCTCGTACGCAAACTTGAATGTACGCCGCAAACAGACCCAGGGGCACAGTCGTCAGCAAGAGCCGGTCCGGCTCGTCGGTCCTGAAGCATTGAAAAGCCTTGCCCTCCCCTGGACTGTCAAGCAAATACTGGTGGGCCATGTCCAGAGAATCCGCATTGGCGACAAGAATACGAAGGCAGACACCCTCGGGTCGGACGCCAGCAAGTTTCATGTCCTGATACAGTTCGGAAACGCTAGGTGGACATAGACGAGCTTTCGCAAACTCGGTCAAATTAGCTTCGTGCTGCGTTGGGAAATTCAGAGCCTTGTCCCCCGGTAGGATGCTGCTTCCTGGCTCGGCTTCCCTCCGCACCAGCTTCTCAAACATGGCCGCATACTCGCCTAGGCCCGGTTCTGATCCCGATTGTGGCGGGTGTTTAAAACGTCCCCATGCTTCCTGAGCATTCCTTGTCGCGCGAATAGATGCTTCCCAAACCCCAATCTTGCGCGCCTTGTCAATAGCGCTTCTTTGCTGAATGGTTGGGGTTCCATCCACATCCATGCCTTGCAAGATATCCACCGCAGCATCCAGGTGATCTTTGGAGTACCCGGCTTCTTGCATCAGCATTCCTGCGCTGACCGAACGGCTCCGGTTGTCTTCGGGGTCACTTAGCTCATCCATTCCATGCCCTGGCAGCAGATATGGTGGCCAGCCTGGTGCATGTCGCGCTGCGCTACGAACTTCTGTGCAGTTCTTCGGCTGTCCGGACAGAACATCCCGGATAGCCTGGAAGCCGGCTTTGCTGATGAGGAGAGGTTTGGCCAAGCCCGCTGACATGGTGAGAAGGACTCTCTGCGCCTCCCAGAAATAGACATTCGGCATAGATTGCTGCACGGTTTGGAGTCGCGGTTGGGGTCGGAATATCTCAAGGCATCCGTTGAAGGCGTTGCACCGCCTCAGAAACAATTTCCGTGGCCCAGATACGCGTGACTTCAAGCGCACAATATATCGAGATGCTTTTTGCGCCAGCAAAACAACAAATCTAGGCTCAAGCCGCAAACATTGAGCGACGAGCAGTCGCAACATCAGGTTGAAATTGGCATGATCAATGTTCGAGTCTTGGCCAGACATGCCCATTTGGACGCGACTTCCATCTCCAAACTTCCTTCTGTTTCTCGTTTTCGTCTTCGCTTTCATCTTGGCTCTCTCGGCACCATCAAAATACGACTCGCAGGAATCAATCATTGCAAGCAGAGTGCTCGTGTCGCTGAAGTCTGCAGAGGGTCGGACAAGGAAATGGAAAACAAACTCGGGCGCCAAGAAGGCCTTCTCCAAGTATCTCCGGCATCGCTCCTCATCATCACGTCCTCGCAACACGTATATGTAGTAGTCCAGAGCTTCTCGGTTGCGCATTGCCAAGCTTGGGTGCTTCAGAATTTTGCCCATCTCCTTCTCGGTCGGTAGCAGCTGCATTACGTCGCTCGATTCGCCTGACTCGGACTCGGACTCGGACTCGGACTGTCGTATGATTTCCTGCAAGAGAACGACTGGCAACCGAATGCTGCGACACCTGGCAACCCTCCTTCTCCAGTCTTGGGCATCATTGGCTCCCCCCAACACCTTCTGTAGTAGGTGACTTGCTGCCATATACTCCAGTGGCCTCGTAGAGGATTTTTGCGCAAAAGACGATGCACAGGTCGCTTGATTGCGATCCCGGACCCAGTGCGGTGGTTGTTGTTCCAACGTCCCATCGTTTGGTAAATGCGTAGTTGGTCGGGGCCTGTTTGTAGCGACACGGTGCTCTATAAGTAATGGTTGCAAAGCAGCACCGCTGGACGCTGGATGATGGCAATGGCATGCGTTCGTCGAATTTCTATAGTACAACTGCTTTCATGAAACACGTGTCAATGTAAAGCGTTGAATCCCCGAGGGTGAAAAGCTATCACATACCGAGATGGCCAGTCTCGTGCGAGGCGGCAGCGGCCGCCATCGTTTAGACTGTCGAGCGACATTTCTCAGCATGCCTCCTCATAGTCCCAATATTTCCGTAACAATCGTTGCTGCAGTCATGCTGAATGTGATATCGGCGCAAATTCGAACCAAAAACGTCTGGGCCAAACACGAATATCCAGGATACGAGGCAAAGGTCATGCACCTGTGGAGGGATATGCGTGAAACGGGGCGCTGCTGTATTGCGCTTGTGGAGGAAGATGGCACAGTAATCAATCGGCTGCTTGGGACTTTAATATTTTATATAAACATATTAAATTATGAATAATTTTGAGTCGTGAACTAAACATGCTCATTTTCTACGTGGTGATTCCGACATGTTCTCTGTTTTTGTAGGGTTTTTATCTCAGCACTTGGCGCAAAACTGCAAGTGTTTAGGCAAATGTCACTTTATTGATCAGCTACATTCAATTAAACTAACACCAGGTTTCAAGAGCGACCCGGTGCAAGCTGCTCGCTCTGCGGCGAGCCCTCCTCCTCCTTTAACCGTTTTTGTTCAACTTCTTCACTTGTCTTATCCCTCCGTTTTTGTACTACTTCCCAATTGTATACTCTCGCTGTCGCAACCTCCATTGTCTAGAAAGTGATGTTAGCTCGACCTCCTCACGACCTCCTCAGAGGGGGTGACTCCAGTCGCCTGATGTACGTACTGTGATTTGCTCTCTCAGAAAATCCAAATCCTCCTCGCAGTTTAACAGGCCCGTTTGAGCTGTGGATAGCTTCGAGGTAAGCAGAACCTCAGCCTCGTCTACAGGATAAGACAGCATCACATTGGCCTGAAGAAATGGTCAGCTTCAGATACGTCTTTTTTCTGAATCGCTTTGCTGATACACTTACGCCAAGCCAAATGTAAACCTCATCAGTAGCAGGAATATTTGCCCTTGCATATAGAGTGTCATTGAGTTCAAAGGTCGTCTCTATGGGTTCCGTCTTGTCCTGAGAGCACTTTGGTGTCAGTCCTGTTGTCCGTGACAAGGCCGTTTCGACACCGCACCTTTCTCGATTTTAAAAACCTGACAGTGTCTAGTGTTTTCTGGATTTCGGGTATCTTTTCTTTCAAACCAGCCATTCGCTTTTGCAGATTCATCTCCATGAACTGGTATTTTCTGCCCGATTGTGTTACTGGTTGTTACGTAGGAACGACAATGACGAGATCCCAAAGCCTGAGTTTTCCTTTGTATACAGCCGCCACATGGACCACTCACGAGATCATCTCCTGAAACTTGCGCAGCGTCGGCTCAACCTCTTTTCTGCTGGCAACATAGTCCTCGACTTTGTCGACGAAGGGGGCATAGGGAATGCCTCGTGGGTTCGTGGGTGCGTCTTTCTGGCTGCTTGCGTAGAGCCCGTTGGTTAGCCAAGATGAAGATGGGGCGTAGCTTTTGCAGTTAGGAATGATTCAAGAACACGCCTTATGTCCGGTGTTCTCTCCGTGCTCGCCATTTTTGCAAGCTACTGTCCTTGAGGCCAGGTCAGACTCGGAATATTGGCAGGTGCCATGTGCGACATCCGCCTCTTCAATGGGTTTTGTCTTTCGCTGGGCAAAGATACGTCAAGGTGGGGGGGGGGTTAGTGGCTGAAGAGCTCAGTGCTGTTCCCCTCCCCTCCGCCTTTCAACCCTCCTTCCACCATTCACATACCCTATACCTTTTTTTTTTTTTTTTTTTTTCCGCCTCTCCCATTGGAAAATATCTGTGAACGGGAAGACATTAAGAATTATTCATAGCAGAGAGCTGTATTACGGCAAAGGAGGCTTCTTCTTCCACACGGGACATACGTAGAATGCAATTATACTAGATCGCCGTCATTTGTATTGCAAGTATAGTGAATTCACTACTCGCTATTGATAACATAGTACGTCACTACACATAAATGCGTCTCCAGGATGAGCATTCGACAAACCTACACCAAGGACACGCCGTTTTCACCAAGTCGTACGTCGTTCACACAAAGAATGGCTAGTCTGCCCTCTTCTTTCCATCCCCTACATCTGCTGATTCAACATGGTCAGGCATAGCCGTTGAATCTTCTTCGTCCCAGTCATCAGTCGCATTTTCGTCCCAATTATCCACCTCTTCCTCCAGCGAACGCACTCCGGAATGACCATCATCTGCATCCACGACACCTGTTTCTTGGCTCGCCCCGAGCTCGACATCTTCTTCACCCCCGCCTGGGACGGCATTGTACGTCTTTTGTCGCCTCTTGCGCTCTAGCATGCGCTTGTGGTAAACAGAGCATAGTCCCGACCCAGCCAAACTGCCTACTACATTCGCCACAATATCGTAGAGGTCGAAATCGCGGTTGTTGGGCAGAAAGCTCTGGACGAATTCCGAGCCCACACCAAGACATAATGTGCAGACAACCAGTGTCATGTTGAGGGTGCGGCGGCGGTTGGTATCGACGATCCAGTAGAATACTGTTGTGAGAAGGAAAAAGCTAACGAAATGCAGGATCTTATCGTTTGCATAGTGTTCGACCTGGAGTTCAGATAGCCCTACATAGCCAGCTATCAGAAGCAATAGCAGGAAGACAGCTGTAATATGATTATTTAGGCTGATTAGCTCTGGGATGGGCCGATGGAGGGGCCACGACGTCGGGAGGAGGTTGTACCTGCAAATGGCAATCGTATCCGCATAATGCCAGGTGTTTGACTTGATATTGATTCGTATATTGAACAATCAGATGTGATGACTGCAGCTGGCAGACAAGGGCGAAAAAGCGTTCAAGGATGACGTAAGGTGGCGTGCGCAGCTTAAGCTCTCTCTGTGGCATGGAGCAGAACAGAGCGGCTGCTGAACGGCGACGTAGCCAGACGCGATGCGACGAGTCCCACGTCTGAGTGATCGGAAGAGCAATGGGGCAGCAGATGGTTGAAGATGTCAGAAATGCAGAAGTGGGCAGTAAATCATGGTCCAGAGCGTGCATGGGTAGGTACCCAAGGTACCCAAGGTACCCAAGGTACCCAAGGTAGGTTATCCGTGGCTGGAACTTTTGGGATCTGATTGGGTACAAGGAGAGGAGACGTAGAGAATGATCCTACTGGTTACATGTAATGGACTGCCCTATATACGAGACTGTTTGCTACCTGGGCTGGTTGCCTTGGAGGACCTCGAGCACGACAAAGAATTTGTCTTGACTTTTTCTTTTCTGATACTGCTCTCCTTTCGCTCGAGCAGTTGGTGATTATTCCAGGCGAAAGGCCGCGTTGGCACGTGACACGTTGCGTGATCAAAGTCCATCATCCGCATTGCGACAAGACATGGAGACAGGCCACAGATGGTTGACAAGGAATCGTGCCTAATACAGGGGAATACGGAGCGCTGATGTACTGTATATACATACATGGGAAAAAAAAAGGAAAAAAACACAGAGTCATTGCGGCATCCACGATTGGTTGTGGATGCTGGACAGGTTTCCGGGCTGGCAACGTAAGAGGTGCATTGACAGGACAAATTGCATGACATGTACATGACATCGTCATTTGATGCTGTGCACGCCCTTTCTCAGTTTGTATGCAGACGGCCCTTTGATTATTCTCAAGGGCGAACAGCACTCACCTGCACTTGGGCCCCGAATGAACATGCAGATACATGCACACACCGTGAGCATCGGTATAAGGCCAAGTACCCCCAATGTACCTGGCTCAGCTGAGAGGCTGCAAGTCCCGCCGAGCGTCTCCCAAGCGTCTCCCAAGCGTCTCTCCCAAGCGTCTCTCCCAAGCGCTGTGCTGTCCGAACTTGGGACAAAGTCCCGCTTCGGGAAAGCGTGCGGGTACCACGCTCTCCCCAAATCCTCAACCTCACGTCTTGATCCGCCGACAAATCGCAGCCGTCGCGATCCATCAGGACATCACCAAACCCATCTGGATTGTCGCGAAAACGAAGCCCCCATCTATATCGATGCCGATAGATCGATTGATGCTGCCGTGAGTGCTGCCAAAGCCTTTCAGCTGGCCCTACGTGAGCGCATCCCACCGCGCATGGCGACACCGCGCCCGCTTGTCGCTTCCATCGCCACGGGCCCAATATGTCTATTTCCAACGGACAGCCAGCTTGGCCACCGCCCGCGGTCTGTCAGTCAAGCGGTATCAGGACTTGGAACCAGCTTGATGATGGCACGGCGCGTACCCAAACCCCTGTCGACCATACCGTTGGACTGGTGCCTGAGGCAGCCGCCGATATAGAGGAAGAGAGTCGTCGTGCGATTTTTGCCGATTTATATCGCAGAACGGAGGGCAAGATTGCATTACTGTTTGGCGACGATGGCTCCTACAATCATGACGCGATTGCATCTCTGAAACGTCGTGCGCCGTCACCACCACTTGTCACGCTGCCCCCCACTATAGATCACGAACCTGTCAGAGAACCACCATTCAAAAAAGCGAAGCGTGCCATAAACGAAGATGATTACGATGATGAAGACGAAGACGAAGAGGACGTCGCGGATGGTACTTCGGCGCCGAGGACGCAAGCGCCCACAGCATCGGCCTCCACCAATTCCTTACTCTCCCCCTCGAAATCTGGCAGTTCTCCGGTTCACTCTGTCAACTCACCCGGAAGGCTGATGGATAGGTCGAAATTACATCAAGAAGACGCGCTGAATAAGAACAAGGGCGGAAACGGAAACGATGATGCGATCAAAAAGCTGCAAGAAGTGCGCCTCGCCACGGAGGAGGCAGCCCGACGAAGTTTCCACACCATCATATATACCCTGGAAAACGATCGGACAGCAATGCTCGAACAGCAGCGCTTGGAGGACTCGGAGAAACAGCTCCAGGCCGAGATGGACAACAATCAGTCCAACGTCCCCGGGGGGGCGCATGCGGCCAACCAGGGATCGCTTAGTAGTGCAAACCTCGGTGCCTCGAGTCTCACTCTGAAGCATCTCATCGCTAGGATTGACATGAAACGCGACCAGGTTCGAGCGTCAGATGCCGAGTTGAGAATGCTGATGAATGAAGTGCGGAAAAATCGAAGTAAATGGGCCAGTGAGGAGAATGTCAATCAGGAAGAACTGTACGAAGCCTTGGAAAAAGTCTTGACAGAACTAAAGGCGCACACGGAATATTCTACACCATTTTTGACGAGAGTGAACAAGAGAGAAGCTCCCAACTATTACACATGTGAGTTTTTCAAATGGTTTTTTTTTCGGCGGGAAGCATTTTACTCGCGGCAATGACCCGGGCTGACCATCATGATGTAACCCATCTCAGTCATAAAAAGCCCCATGGATCTTGGTACCATGACAAAGAAGCTCAAGTCTTTAACATACAAGTCAAAGGCAGACTTTGTCACGGACCTTAACCTGATCTGGGATAACTGTCTGAAATACAATCAGGATATGAATTTACCCCTGCGGCGGATGGCGAATGGCATGAGAAAGGAAGCCGAGAAGCTGATTCCGCTGATTCCGGACCTGGTAGTTCGGTCGCGGGCTGAAGTGGAAGCCGAGGAGAGGCGGAAGCAGAATGGCGGCGAAGACGATGGCGGCGACGATTCTGACGACGAGCCCATCATGTCCTCCCGTGGCCGTAAAGCAACGACTAAAGGAAACAAGTCACGTACCGCGGCACATGATCAGAAGGAAGATACTCCCGTGGTGGACCAGAAGCCGGTCTTGCAGCTGAACGGTCTGCTTGGGAAAGCCGGCCGGGAGGGTTCCGAGGTTGATGGAAGTGGTCTATCGACGCCTCCCGTAACTGGTTCCATCACCCCATCTGGCATCATCAATGGCCATTCAGGAATGGCTTGCAATGTTGATGCTATGGACATTGATGGGCCCAGCATCAATGGAATGGCCATCAACCAAGTCTTTGGCGAGGCCGTGGAGCAGGCATACGAGGACGAAGAATACAAAATCTGGAAACAGACGACCAAGAAGCATCGAGCACTGGCGGCCAAGGAGCGTCATCTCTTGTTCAAGGACAAGACGCTGAACACGGACGCCCCAGCTCTTCTACGAAGTCGATCGGGAATGCGATGGTTTCTCAAGCACCAGAAGGAGGCCGAAAGCATGGGCATTTCCACACACCCAAGCATGGGCGACGCCGCCGGGACCGGCCAGGAAAAGGCCGCAACAAAACAATCGTCGGAGACGCTCGCCGAGGGCATCGGTGAAGAAACCGAGCAGGTGATGCCTGATTACTACAGCCCCTTGTCCACCATACCGGACATCAATCCCAAGCTGCAGTGGATTGAGGACGGCGACGGCCAAGTCATCAACCAGCACGAGGACTTTCTCTGGCTCGTGCCCAGTGGAGCATTTGTCGCGCCCAAAAGCCGGCTGACCAAGAAGATGGACGACAACATCCATCAGATTCAGGAAACGCGGAAGCTCGCCACCAAGATCTCCGTCATCAAGCAGATGCAGGTCCAATCACAAGTATACACCAACCAGTTTCCCAGGTCCAACACGGAGGCCTTCCACGAGCAAGACATTGAACCGCATTTCATATCGGATGACGGGCCCGTCATGGCACCCGAGACGTGTCAGGATGCCCTTAGGCGCTCCGTGGCCAAGATCCTCTACCACACGGGTTTCGAGGAGATGCAGCCGTCGGCGATTGACACGCTGACGGGCATCGCGGCCGATTACTTCCAAAAGCTGGTCAAGACGCTCAACACGTACCGCGAGGCCGAGAAGACGTGTGTGCAGACGGTCGACGGCCCCGTGACGCAGCCGCGGTTCACGCCCGAGGAAGTCGTTCTCCACACCCTCGACGAGACGGGGCACGACGTCGCCACGCTGGAGCAGTACGTCAAGGACGACGTCGACCGGCTGAGCTCCAGGCTGGGGGTCCTCCACGAGCGCATGAAGCTGCACCTCACGGACCTCTTGCGGCCCGCGCTGGCGGCCGACGCGGGGGCCGACGGCGTCGGGGCCTTCAAGGACGGCAGCGACCAGTTCATGAGCGGCGACTTCGCCGACGACCTCGGCGAAGACTTCTTTGGCTTCCGCGCGCTGGGGCTCGACCGCGAAATGGGCCTCGACTCCTTCTCCGTCCCCTTCCACCTGCTGCACAGCCGCGTCCGAAGCCAGTACCAGATGCAGACGCAGACGGCCGGCGCGGCCTCGACCGACATCCTGGAGGCGCTCCCGCCGTCGGAGCCCCTCACCACGGACACGGTCCACGACCAAATCGGGCTCGCCCAGAGCTTCTTCCTCGCCAAGCTGCAGGCGAACGGCGGGCAGCCCCTCATCGAAGACGAGGACCTCCCCGTCAAGCAGCGCAAGCCACGGCCGCGTCTCGGCGCAAGCGGCAAGATTATGTCGGCGCAGAAACGGCCCCCGCGCGAGCAGCTGGCTCTTGCCAAGAAGAAGAAGAAGATGGAGCTTGCTGCTGCTGCGGAAGCCAAAGCCAATACCTCGCCGGGAAAGGCCACCGCCGCAGGAGCAGCCCCCTCCGCCAACACAACAACGCCCGCCGCCAAGAAGAAGCCCATGACCGTCACGCCCGTCCCGTTGCCGAACCCGGCGCTGCTCGCCCTCGCAGCGAGCATGGAACGGACAGACAGTGTGCAGAGCCAGGCGACGGCGAGTCAGACGGACAAGGACGAGGCTATTGCCATGATGAGCCCCGAGAGTATCGCTCAGTAGAACAAGAGCATGATTGTATTGTGCTCTGCTCTGCTCTTCTCTACCCCCCTTACCCCTACCCTACCTCCTGTATATACTTGGATATCCATCCGTCCGAAATACGTCCGGTTTTTTTTTTTTTTTTTTGTCTTTTTTCCCCTTCTTTCGTCTTGTTCGTGCTCTCTCGCACCCTTTACTTGCTTTTATTCCAAACATCCGGCCGTGGCCCACGGCATAACATCTCGCTTTGAATAAGCTGCTTGTTCTGTTGTGTGCTTTCCCCCACTGCCACTACCTTTTTGTCACCGTGGGCCTTTTTTTCCACTTTACTCTGGTTCTTTTCTTCTTTTCTTCTTTTCTTCTTTTCTTCTTTTCTTCTTTTCTTCTTTCTTCTT
>AFQZ01001170.1:0-15808 GCA_000222935.2 Aciculosporium take MAFF-241224
ATAGCCTGTGGCATGTTCTAAAGCAGACGGGTTCTATCGTGGCCTGTGGCATGTCGTATCCTGTTGATTTGGAGGTTTTCGTATTTTTCCCAATGGCAACGGGCCTGGCGGGCAAGAGTGACTCATCTGCGGACGCGTCATGACATGGAGGCGTTTTTTTCAGACCTTTTTTTTTTTTTTTTTGTTCACGAGACCACGTGAAGTTTCACGAGAGACGGTCTGGCAGGAGAAAGGTGTCGCGCGGTCATGAGTGGCCGAGGCTGGTGGAGCCGCAGGCAGCCCCACCGCGTTGGTCTGGCATCATGCCAACTGGTCAGCGAGCCGAGTCACAATGTGAGTAGGTACATGCATGCATGTACCATGCCAGGACAGCAGAAAGCGCCCACGCCAAGCACCTATCGATAGCCGCAGCCCGTCGTCCTCCAGGGCCGCGAGTCTATTCCCAAGCCATGGCGTCACCAACCGCTACATACACAAACTTCTTGCTCGCCTTTCCTCCATCCATGAGACGGCGTCTGCACGGCAGCTGCTGACGCGGGTCGACGCATCTTGACGACGCCAAGGATTCTGACATTGACATTTTCACCGCGGGGAAAACGCAGCCGAGAGACGAACAGCTGGCGTCGAAGCGTCCGCAGGCACAAAAGAGCTTGGCCTCACGTTGGTCCAACCCGGACCGCCACGTCAACGGAACGGCGTTCGAGAAGGGGACACGCATCGCAGTGTCCTTCTCGCCGCCTGTCCGCACACTCACTCAGCCTCTTGGGCAACGCAGCCCCCGAATCTGCCGTGTGCGGGCAGTTCCTTTTTTACCTCTTTTGCCGAGTGTAACCTCGTCGCCGTCTTGCCAGGAGCAGTCTCGACTTTTTCATCATATTTTCTCGCCGACATAGTGGAGCCGGGACGGCTCGACGCGCTCGGAGACTTTGCTCCAGAAGAAGAGGAAGGACTGGAAACAGAGCCCATTGAACATCAAAACTTCTCTGCCATCGCTGCCAGATATAGTTTGTCACGAAGGACCCGATAGCCCATACGCAGTTTGCTTAGACTCATCCCGGCAGTCCCAGAACGAACGCCTTTATTGTGCCGACTCAACTGCCGCCGACCCATTGTGCGACCGCCCTTTTTGTCGCCTACACTCGACTGTAGGGCGTGGAATTTTTTTTCTTTTTCTTTTTTCTTTTTTTCTTTTTTCTCCTTCTTTACAAAAAAAAAAAAAAAAAAAACCCGTCATGTCGACACCCGATCCGAGAAAGCGAGCGGCGCCTGGAGCTTCGCCAACGGCTTCCTATCCGCAGCGAACGGAACAGCCGTCTGCGGGTGAAAACGGAACCGCGGACGAGACGCCACGACGGAATGGAGACGGCGCCGAGCTTGTCAACACATCTGCGCAGATTGCAATCCCGTACAATCTGATGCCCTCGCAACCTCAGTTTGATCCAATGCCGACGCCATCAAACAGCCTCGCGCGACGCGACAAGAATCAGGCCCTCGTTCCGACGCAAAATCGCAAGATTGATACTCAGGTCGAGTCCTGGCAGGGATTCAACGACGACAATGCTCTGTTGCAACGGGATGACGAGGGACGCTTGATTGAGCAGGAAACTGTTGAGGCTCTGGAAGAAATGGCTCAAAAGGTGAAGCGGGAGGCACAGGCGAAGCGGAAATCGATCCCGCCCTTTGTGCAAAAACTTAGCAGGTGAGAGGAGACGACTACTTGTTCACACAATCTTGGTCGGAATCAAGTAATCTGTTGTTGTTGTTTTCCTGTCTCCTAACCTGGTCATTTTTCATTCAGCTTTTTGGAAGAACCCAAGAATGAGCATTTTATTCGCTGGTCGGAAAAGGGAGACTCATTCTTTGTTCTCGACGAGGACGAGTTTGCCAAGAGACTTATTCCCGAGCTTTTCAAGCACAACAACTACGCATCATTCGTGCGACAACTGAACATGTACGGTTTCCACAAACGTGTCGGCTTGTCGGATAATTCAATGAGAGCCAGCGAACGCAAGAATAAGAGTCCGAGCGAATACCACAACCCGTTTTTTCGTCGCGGCCATCCGAACCTGCTGTGGCTGATCAACAAGCCCAAAGGAAAGCCAAAAGGACCGAACAAGAACAAGTACACAGAGCTAGAAGGCGATAGCGAGGAGGACCAGATTTACGACGATGGAGCTGGTCAGCAGATTGGCCTCGGATCCAATCTTCCCGCCGGCCGTTCTTTTCCCACTGCCTCGGACGCGCAGACGCTGCCGAAGAAGGAGATGAATGTGATTCGGGGCGAGCTGGGTAAGGTCAGGGAACAACAGAAGCGAATTCTAGGCGCCATCACGCAGCTGCAGCAAAACAACAACGACCTGTACAACCAGGCCATCTTGTTCCAGAATCAGCACGACAGGCATCAAAACTCCATCAATGCGATCCTCAAGTTCCTGGCCAATGTGTTCCGAAAGACGCTCGAGGACCAGGGCAACATGCAGAGCGTCAGCGACCTCATCTCGGGCATGATTACCAACCAAGGCCAGCAACCGCCTCAGCAAGGAAGCGTGGTCGACCTGGGCGACTTTTTCCAATCGCAGTTGGATCCCGCGTCCACACCTGGCGGGGCTCATAAGAGAGCCCGTGGGTTACTACCACCGATTCCGGATCGAAATGAAGCGGCCCTGTCCAAGAGCCCGTCTCCTTCCACGAGCTCTACGCCCTACTTCCCGACTGGCAGTCAAAATGCCCAGATTGGCCATGTTACGGAACTGCTAGAGGGGAGTGAAAACCCGCCGAACCTGCGCCATGAACTAGAGAACAATCCTCAGGAGCGAATGATGAAGATCATCAACGACCACAACGCCACGAGTAGATTCGTACTGGACCTGCCCGAGGCAGCCGACTTGGTTGCCAGCGTGCCGCATCAGCTGATTCAGGACCAAAGGAATAAACTGGTGGATTTCATGGGCGGCGGCGGCAGACAGAGTGCCGGTGTGACGACGACGGCGGCGGCGGCGGCGGCGGCGGCGTCGTTGTCACCAGCAGCGCAGCCCTCGGCGGCGGCAACCTCGCCGGCAAGTGTCCCGACGCCTGCTCTACGATCGAAACCCGCCGGCGCCGCCGGAGTCGCTCCCGCGCCAGCCGACCCACCAGCCATGCCATCCCTGTCTCCCATCATGAAGTCGCTGCAAATGGTCCCACCGTCTCTCAACCAGATCAACTCCAACCAGATCGACCTCGACCAGCTTCAACGACTGCAAAGCGAGCAGGATGTCAAGATCCACGAGCTCGGCGAATTGCTAGGCCCCCTGAGCCCATCTGGTCGCATTCCGGGCCTGGGCGAGACGGGCGATGGGTATTTCGACCCGCCCAGCGTTGACCTCGATCAATTCTTCGATAGCAACGCCTTCTTGAATGACACGACTTTTGGCGCCGACGCGACCGACTTCAACTTTGCTCTTGACCCGGGTGGTGCGGGTGGTGAAACCCTCGAGGACACGGGTAAAATGAATACCAGCAATGCGCCCAGCCCGACGGGTACCAAGGAGATCAAGCGGGAGGATATGGTGAATTCTCCGGTTTTGGGCAACAAGAGACCCAAGGAGATCAAGCGGGAGGATATGGTGAATTCTCCGGTTTTGGGCAACAAGAGACGAAAAGTGGGATGAGCTATTGAGTTTTTTTTTGTTTTTATATCAGTATTGATTTTTATTCTTGAGGTGCGTGCTGGCGCGGGTTTCGTACATATAGACGAGATGGATGGGGGTGAAAAAAAAAAAAAAAAAAAAAAAACAAGAAGAGGAAAGAAGTCTTGAGCCAGAGGTTGGCAACATGGCATGGCACAAGATATACTTTCTAACTTTACATTTGTTCTTTCCACGGACAGTGTCTACGGGGGAAAACCCCCAACCTGGAGCGCGTCACCTGATGGAGGGAAAGGAAAAGCGGTGTTTCTTGTTCGTGGACAGGACTGATTGGCATTCAGTCGCGCAAAGCGGTTGCCATGTTTGTAGGACTAACAAGGGGTGCCTGAAAAGGAGGACCGGCGACGAGGCATAGGTATTTGTCCTCGTGATATTGACCATGATTTTCCATGTCGTAGACTGGCGTGTTCGTGCGAGTGGTTGGCGGAGCGGGAGGATGTATTCGCATACTCAACTACCCACTGATGTCGTCGCAAGTGACGGCCCGTGAATAGATTCTGTTGGAACTGGTTGCGCTGGGCTTGTCTCTGCATGTGTCGTGGTGTATATCGTCCATGGGGATGGGGGAGGTTTGCGTCGTGGATCTCGACTCTCATCTCAGTCTTCCAACCATGATGATGTCTTTCTGCCACGCCGCCTCGTAGGAGACGATGACGCGTAAAGCACGTCTCGGCTCAGCGACTTGCTGCTTTCCAACAGCCACTCCACCTGCTTCACCTGCAGACAAGAACCTCCCCTTCCCCGTCTTCCCAGCACAACCCATCCCCGCAACCCGTCTCCCTCGCGAAAAGCCCAGAAGCCAACTTGACCATGCCCCGGCCCTTTCCCACCATCATCATCATCATCATCATCATCATCATCCATAAATATACTCACTCTCCACTCCCAGAACCAACACCAACACCAGCAATAGCGGCAGCAGCAGCAGCAGCAGCAGCAGCAGCATAAGCGGCCCCCCAAGCCCGCAGCGTCCACCCATCACCCCGCCAACGGATTAGCATGCACCGTCACCCTCTCGATGCAGATCCTCTCCAGTGGGCGATTCTTGGCATCCGCCCCCACGGCCTCCATCCTCGCCAGCACCCCGAGCGCCTCGTCGCCAATGACCTTGCCGAAGATGGTGTTGAGCCCGTCCAGGTGCGGGGCCTTGTCGAGCGTGATGAAGAACTGCGAGCCGTTGGTGCCGGGGCCCTTGTTGGCCATGCTGACGATGCCGCGCTGGGAGTGCTTGAGGGAGGGGCGGATCTCGTCGTCAAAGGGGGCGCCCCAGATGGATTTTCCGGCCTTGGGGTTGTCGGGGGTTGGGGATGCGGGGGTGCCGGCTTGGACCATGAACTTGGGGATGAGGCGGTGGAAGGGGGAGGAATTGTAGTAGTTTGAGGCGCAGAGGGCGAGGAAGTTCTGTCGGTTTGTGAGCTGATTTTTGCTTTGTTTTTTTTTTTTTTCCACAAAAAGAAGAATATTTTTTGGGGTGATTTTGGAGAATTTAGGGGAGGACAGGAGGGGGAAGAAGAAGAGGAGGAGGAGGAGCAGAAAGAGGAAGCGCACCTCGGCGGTTTTGGGGACGCTGTCGCAAAAGACTTCGATTTTTATGTCTCCTAGTGTGGTGTGGAGGGTGACTGACATGGTGAGGTGCGAAGGCGTGGTGTTGACTGATTTTATTGGAGGAGTTGCATCACGGGCGGGGAGGGCGTAGCTGTAGGGCGGGCTGAGCCGAGCTCCTTGGAGGCGCGTGAACTTGTCTGTGATGGAGGTTTGTTGCAGTACGAAGTTGGATGTGACGAAAATGCAGTCATGTTGCCGCCCCGCTAGGGGACTTTCGCTGCATGTCATGTGACTGACTCGGCTCATCGACAAGACCAAGCTCAAAGCTCCTCCATCCTGGATTCCTGGTCCATCACATTTCCTAAGCCGTTTCCCATCTTGACCTCATCTCGTCCACCACCACACGCGCGTACTCACCCTCCCAGGCACAATCCTCCCAAAATGAGCAGGCAAATCGAGCAGGCCCTGCTCTCCCTGATGCCAACCTATGGCTCGGATCTTCTGCCCCCCTCCCTCGTCGAGCTCGCAGGATCCCTGCTGGCGCAGTCGCGTCACAGGGCGAGCACGCTCAGGGCAGACGAGGAGATTGCGCGGCAGTACGCGTGCGCAAACATAGCTTGTGAGAGGCTCGTCTCGCCCTCTGTCTTTTGTGCGCCAAAAACTTGAGAAGAAAGAAGAGGCACAATAAAAAAAAAAAAAAAAGAACTCCAAGCTAACTCTCGAGTGGTAAGAAGAAAACAACGTATAGACTCAAAACATCCCTAGACCTGCCACCCATTGCGCCACGGCCGCCCATCCCGCCTCGCATCTACAACCGCCTGTACACGCACCTCGACAATATTCTGCCGAACCCGGCGTCCACGCCCTCGAGACCCGCCCGGGTACGCACGCCGAGCTCGAAAAGAAGGCTAGGGGACGGCGGCAGCACGGCGCGGGCGCTGCCGTCGAGGCGGACGCCGCCAAAGGAGATGAGCCTCGCCACGTTCCGGACGCCGACCAAAAGTGCGGGGGCAGCAAGACGACGCGAGGCGGCGCAAGGAGGCTCCGGGACGGGCGGCGTGCGCCCCTGGATCCAGCCCGTCATCCGGCACATGTGTGCGAGTTCGGGCCAGAAGAGCCTCGCGCCCACCATCTTTGCGGGAATGGAGTACGCTCTCCTGCCGGATGGTCGCCCGACGGAGGATGCGTGGGTCCTCGGGCACGTCGCGGACCTGGTAGCCGCCTTGTACTTTTTTGTCATGATGCGCGTGCGGTCCATCACGTCTGGCGAGGGGATAGACCGCGAGGGGTACGTGCCCATGCGGAAGGACATCTTGGCGCTGCTCACGCTGGCGGGTCAGCAAGTTACCGTGCCGGAAGATAGAGAAGAGCCGGTCGCATTCTGGGACGGCTGGCGGGACGTCAAGTCTCGGGATTTCGACGCGGCAGTCGCCAAGGTCAATGAGAGTAGCTGGCTGTCTGGGGATTGGTACGAGGGCATTGCCGATGTGCTCAACTCGACGACGACGACGAATGCCAGCGACTACGATGCGGCGGCGGGGAGAAATGGGCTAGAGGACGGCGAAGCGCCTTTGCCGACGAGGCGCGCCGACGCCATGCTGCAGGAGGAAAACGACTGTCTGAGCGACGCCAGGAGGGCCGATTTTGCCGTGTGGCGCGACAGCATGCTCGCCAAGATTGCGCAGGCTGTGCCGAAGGAGTCTGCGGTGGGAAGCTGATGCATGACGGCGGGGAACAGATAGGGGGGCGGGGGATGGTAGTGGCCAAAACGGATAGCCAACCGGTCGGGCCGCAGACGCAAGCAATACGAGGCAAAGAAACATTGATCCATGATGATTCCACTGTTGGTGGCACATGGTGTTTGCCAACCCCTCGTATAGTTTCGCAGTTCCCCTCTTCCTTGACGTTATTTACATTAGACGAGATATCCGCAAAGTTACTCCACCAGAAGGCCACGCTGCCAGCAGTGTACCGTCCCTGCGTCGCGGTTACTCCCAAAGGATCTCGAGCCCGCCTAACCGTGGTGTACCGGGGATTCATCAGTGCCGCCGCCAGGATGCCAGTGCGAAGCAACATTCACCTTGCCATTATAATTGGCATCCGTGTCGATGCCAATGGTGATGCACAGGAGGAGCCCGTCGTCGAAAACGTGCAGGTGGTTTGCGCGCCCGGCTTAGTGCCCCCGGAAAGATGGACGTGTGCTGCGCGACGCCGTCCCCGTCCGTGACTTGCACCCCCGCGGCGGAAGTTGGTGGCGAGCCCGCCGAGCGCCGAGCACGCGCCCGTGGCGTTGGCGTGCCACACGTCGACGAGGAGGTCCGGGACTGGCTCGCACGTGTGCACGTTGATGAATCGGAAGTCGAGGTCGGTGCGGACGCCGGGCTGCGAGTCGGCAATCTGGCTGCGGAGGGACTCCCCCGCTACGTAGTAGGGCCGGTGCGCGTCTCGGGCGTGAGGACGCAGCTTGGGTTGGAGGCGGAGAGCTCGGGCGCGTGTTCAAGCCGTACCCCCTTTGCTGTTTCGTCGTGGGAGAGGGCCATCCATCTGTCGAGGTCGGCTTTGCCGCGGCGCTCATGGTCTGCGTGCTTGCCAGTGAGACGAGGAAACGTAGAGGATTGCGGGGGAACTATGAAACGTGATACCACATGTCTGATGTGCGGGAACGGGGGTTGCGACGTTTTTTTGCGCGAATTCGTACATGGACAAACGCAAGTGTGCTCATACATGAGCTACGACACAATCTTGTAGGTTCCGCTGGTAAGCGCCATGGGCTGTCCTGATTGAACTAGTTACTCGGATGCTCCGTTCGTCCACGAATCTTTCAAGCCAGCTTCCCTGGCATAAATGGATGTCCTGCACTGAGACCACCACAGACGGCCCATGCTTGACCGTTGACATAGCTGCTCTCGTCGCTTCCCAGGAAGAGGGCCACTCTGGCAATCTCATCAGCTTGCCCACCCCTTTTCGCGGGGTTCAGCTGCCCAATCTTCTTCTCGTTGCCCCTCGCACGCGCCGACTCGAATATTGGAGCCGTCATGTCCGTCTCAATCAGGCCGGGGCAGATGGCATTGACACGGACATTGGTGCCCGCGAGTTGATACGCAATTGTCTGTGCCAGGGAAACAACAGCCGCTTTGGAAGCCGAATATGGTGTGGAACCTGCATTGGCCCGGATGCCCGCCACGGAGGCGGTCCCTATGATGGAACCACATGGCTTGGGTTTCTGGTAAGACGTCTTCATCATGGCCGGCGCGGCATACTTGGCCGCCAAGAAAACACTGCACATAGAGGGAGGTTAGCACAAGATAGAGGACTGACTGGATGACGGCTACCGTGCTTTTCATTTTTTAATTTTTTTTTAAAAAAAAGGAGGGAAAAAAGAAAAAAGAAAAAAGAAAAAAGAAAAAAGAAAAAATGCCGCGACCCCTTTACATCCTTGACAATGCTTTGGAATTGGCTAAGCGTCGGCCCAAGTCGTCGTGCTACACCACCAACAGAGACAAGGCTCTCGTACGCTCGACGTACCTCAGCGTATTGGTTCGCATTACATGCATGAAATCCACGTCTGTGAGTTCGGTAAAAGCAGCGTGTGATCCCGTGATGCCGGCGTTGGCAAAGAAGACGTCAAGGCGCCCGTAGCGATTCAGAGCATCATCCACCACGGCCTTGACTTTGCCTTCATCCGCGGCGTCAAATTGCCATGGGCGAACATGAACATCAGGGTACGCGGCTCTCAGCTCCTGCTTATGAGCTTCCAGTTCAGAGTCGTCATAATCGCAGATGTAGATTGCTTTGGCACCGTTCTCGGCAAACTGGTGGGCAGTCGCGCGACCAATGCCCAGCGCCGAGTTTGCGCCTGGAGTATATATAGCTTGTCAGTGCGGAAGAGAGCGGCGGGGACCTTTTTTGCTCGGTCCTCTGTAGGGTGAGAAAAGGCTGTACAAGGTAATGGAGGTCCGAGAGGCCAAGAAACAGCTCCTCGACAACGAGGGTCGGAGACGGAAAAGATGCGCTTTCACTGTTCAGTAGCCATACCTGTGATGATGACGACTTTGCCGTTGGCACGGAGCCCGCTGGACGAACCCGCAACTTTGAGGATTGGCGGCAGACCCGTGGAAGAAGTTGAGATTGGGCTGGCAAGCTGGCTGCCGATGGCGTCGATCCGCCTTTGAGCCTGGTCGGACATGGTTGTTGATTCTGGCATGATTGTGAAATGACAGTCTTTACATCACCTCGGCTCTCCGTCGGACGTCGTCGTCGTCGTCGTCGTGGGGCCAAGTGGTGATCAATGCTCATTCGTCGAAAGGAGTCGGCAGCTCCACTCGGCCCGTTGCGCTACTGCTGGATGAGCATGAGCATAAAAAAACATTCATGGCAGTGGCTCGGCACAGTTGGGAAGGTACAGGGAAGGTACAGGGAAGGAAGGGAAAAGGGGAGTCTGTCTGCCAGCTGTCTGCCAACTGTCTGCCAGCTGTGTTGCTCTTGCCGTTGTTGCGGCCCTTGATCGTCGACTCGTTGACTCGTTTTCTTCCTTCTCTTTTTTCCTCTCCCCCACGAGTCTCAACTGCAATATTGCATCATGGAGCCCAGCAAGTTTCCCTCACCGGCGTGCTGCTCTGCATCGACTGTCTGCATTCCTTGCTTGCGTGCATGTTTGCACAGCCGTGTCGTGTGCACCTGCATAAAAGTCAGCCACATTGCCAGAAACAGGAGCCTTGGGCATCCAGATCTCTCAGCCCGCCAGTTGATGCATCTTTCTATTGGGCAATTGACAACACCATCTCGCAGACCAACAAAAATCCGTACCTGAAGGTGACGAGATGCCCCTGGACACTCATCAGCTTTTCAAGCGGCCGTGTGGCAGGTGGTTGATTACGAAGTTACGAGTCTGCATGATGATGCATCTCTTTCCAGTCCGTTTCAGCTCTAACCGGATTCGCCCAACGCATCTGCATCTGCATCGGGAGCTCCCATCTCCCCTACATGCATACATACGAGCAATTGTTCACCAATTGGTCTTTCAAGTCCTCGACAACCGTACAAGGCGAAGGGCTCAATTGGTTGCACGGCAGGTAAAAATACAGCAACCAGGCCTGTCGAGTGCTCGGCTCCCAAGGCGCGAAATGTCATCAATTGGCTCACCACGTGTGTTGCTTATCTTTCCAAGGCCCGTCTTGCTTGTCCTACCACACCTACCACCGACGACCAACATGGCTTCGGCCTGGCTGTGGACTCAAAGTGCCATGCGCGCAAGGACAGGCCAGCATAAAGAAAAAGTGAAGAAGAAGAAATGGATCAGCGCACCCGTCATCCCAGATCCTCCCCCGGCCGTCAAGGGAGCATTCATGACTGGAAAGCTGCCCGCCTGATGACATGCAGATGACAGCCGCACAAGCCGCCGAACGGGTTTAATGCCAGGGGTGCATTTTTTCTCTTCTTTTTTCGAACCAAGTCTCAATGGCCTCCCTCTCTGCATCATGAACACTGGGCGCTTTACGTAGTTGTTGGAAACCCGCCTCACCAAAATGGCATGCAAGGACTGTTAGATGCAGGCCAAGCAAAGGGACAGCCGACAGTGAGATGATAAGGCTGCTTTGTGTGTACCTGTTTGATGCACGTTACAGAGTGGCTTTGGACTGTGACGCAGGACGGGATTGCAAATTTGCAATCCACCTGTTTGCTCTGCATTGGTGCGTTGGTCAACGGAATATGCATGGGAGCGCGACCCCGACCCGGGATCGAATACAGGAGAAGGAACACGGAATCATCTTGACCGTATTGACAAAAGAAGAAGAAAAGAAATTTTTTCTTTTCGCAAAACCTGCCCGAAAGTGTTGTGACCAAGACTTGATTACGAGACTATTGACGTCGGAAACGGCTCGTTGCAGCATTGGTGTCACCAGCAGGCGTGTGATGAGAGAAGAAGGTGTGATACCGTTACGAACCGGCAAAAGTCTCTGCTGCCATGTCACGCCAGTTCAGGCAGTTATTGTGCCGAGACGGAAGAGAAAAAGAAAAGGCGATTCTATTCCTGCGCCGCTACAAATGTCTTCATCCGCCATTGAAATTTGACTTGATTGGCATATGTATGTTGATGACGATACGTACCTAATGTTGGCAGATATACTATAGCGTTCATCCCATTCATGCAAGCTTCGGGCAAAGAGTCCTTCTCAGAGCCGCTCAAATACGAGATTTATGCCATGCGCGAATTTGTTCAGAAACAGGAGACGGGGGCTTCATTTGCGACTCGCAGTGACTTATTACACTTCTGCACCGCTCGGTCATACTCTGCATTGCAGTGTCTTCTCTTTTGAGACTCCTACTTGTCTCTAAATCAATTACGGAGGTGCAATTTGACGTCGTTTTGGTTTCTCGGATCGCGGATAAGCTCCACCTCGTTCCATTGAGTACAGGGGGAGGGGGGCAAATAGGATCTGTCACTTGCCGATGGCAGCGGCCGGAAGTGACGAAGGAGGTATTGTGAGGCATCAGAGGGCATTGGAGTCATTTCGGCTGCGAAGTCCTCATACTTTGGACGATCAAGCATCGTCTGGCTCGAGTGCTCATATCGGCCACCGTCGTTTCATGAGATCGAGGATTGGAAAACGGTGTCGAGTGGGTGACTGCGACGCTGGGGCGGCCACTCGCGTCATCATTGCGACTGCGTCCACGACTGCATCTACGTACGTCTGCGGCTGCGGCTGCGGCGGCGGATGGTGGTGCTGCTGTTGCTGCTTGCTGCTGCTGCGACTGCTTGCGACTGCTTGCGACTGCTTGCGACTGCTTGCGACTGCTTGCGACTGCTGCGACTGCAGCCTCGACTCGACGTCTGCCGCTGTCCTGGGACTTGTCAGAAAAGACGACGTGTTGGGCACTGCCATGACTAGAAATCGCAACGGCTTTGACGGTCAACAAAACCCAGACCTGGGCTCTGCATCCTTCCAGGACGGCACGAGAAGTCGCGGCAAGGCACGATCCCAGGATTCCCAGCCATCGTCGGTACCCTTATTACCGATACATCCGAACCATCAAGATCCGCCTCGCACGCGCACTCGACAAGCACCAGAGACAGAATCAGACTCTTGGACGTCGAGAGCGCCCACCGAAGCTGCCCTGGTCGGTGTCGGCCAATTGGTGACGAGCAACTACAAGTCAGTGCATCTTTTCTGCGACATGGCCTGTTGTCTGCGCGCGAGCGTGCCATGCGGTCTGGAGCTAACAAGGGTCAAAGCTGCACCACGATTAGCACCAGCATCCGTCTCCAGCAGTCCTCAACCGTTGCTAGTCAGGACCCTTCTGCTGTCCAGGTAGACGCTTCTCTCGTAGACACTACTCCTGCAAGGCCGACTCCTGCAAGGCCGACTCGAGTTGCAGGAACGGCGAGAGCCTGGGATCCGCCTTCGAAGCCAAGTTTGACCGCTTCATCTGGGTCGACCCCAGCGGCCACAATTTCTTCAAATACCACGCCATGGGCCCCCATATTGAACGTCGCTGGAGCTCCAACGGCGCCATCAGCCGAGACGATTGACACAGACTCTTCTCAGCGTCTGACGTACACAGCCCTTCAAGATCCATCTCTTGGTCTCATTCTCTCATCCCAAGGTCGACAGCATCGCGAAACCGCGCCAGCACCTTCCGCTCCCTCTGTTGCCGCTCCCGCCCAGAACCAGCTGCCGACTAGCATTGCCGTCACAATCACGCTTGCGAGCGTCGCCGGCCTCGCAGTTCTTGCCGCGGCCCTCTTCTCCCTGTATTTCTGTCGGAGGCGACGCCGATCCGGCACACTCGGGTCCGTCGTGGTTGATTCCCCGTCTCGCCTGCCAGACGATACAAAAGAGAACAACGGCGGCTGCCACAAGTCGTCCTCGGCGGTGTCCGCGCTAGTACCACTCTCACCACTCTCATTGTCTTCCTATTCTGATTCTGTCGCGCCTTCTCCTCGTCCTGCTGCTCCTGCTGCTCCTGCTGCTCCTGCTGCTACCGCTGCTACTGCTCCTTCGCGTCCGCGTCCGCCTCCACCTGCGCCTCCTCCTCATCCCGCCCCTCCTTTTACCACGTGTCCGTCATTCGGCATGGGTACGAGCAAGAGCCTAAATACCGCCACAGACAAGGGGACATTGACGCCGCCGCCGAGGTTGTTGGAGAGAAAATACCACCAGTCGACCAAGAGCGACTCGTCCATTCAGCTTGTCAAAAAGTACACGCATACAAGGTGGGGCAAACCATCTAGTCTGTCGATCCTCTCGTCCTCGGCGTCGACGTCGTCGACGAGACAGGAACCACAGCCGGCGTCGGTCAGGACATTGAAAGCCGCGGACAACGGACGCGTCAAAGTTGGCCACGTGCCAGCGGGCGTAGTATCGAGCCAGGTGCAATCGAGTCAGCAGCCGTCGGCAATGACGACGCTTGTCCCACCGCCACGCCCTCTTAGGTCTGGGGCTAGAACACCGTCTGCCGGTTCGATACACTCTACCGCAGCCTACGAGGCCAGCAGCGGTCTCGCGACGCCGCCAAGGACACCACGGCAGGTCCAGATTCCTGCGCAGGTCATGGGTCTCAAAAGCCCAGGGCCACCGCCAGATCGAGAACTCCCTTCGCCGCCTCTAAAACATTGGCAAATTCACCCCTTGTCTCCGCCGGCAGAGACATATATCGACGGTCTGCGGCCGGAAGAAATCGGCATCGCGATTGGCAGCCCGTCTATTGACGAAACGACGTTTAGAGAGAAGCGGTCGCACGTCAACGAGAGCGACTTGGAACACCTGGGAGGAACATGTTCCCCTTTTCTAAGATGACGCCATCAGCCTTTCTTTCTCTTTTTATTTTTTTTTCTTTCATTATCTCTTTACAGGGGAAACAAGGGTTAGAAAAAGAAGAATGTATTATAGTGATGAAAAAAAAGAAGAAGAAGAAGAGGAAGAGGAAGCAGCGAGAGAGGAAAAGACGGAAAGGATATGAATGATTATGGAAACGGAAATTTTGTACGATTCATTTTGGGCACGAATACAGCGGCAGGCACAACGGCATGGAAAGGGCAATGGAAAAGGAACAGGGCTACGGCACGAGGACTAGATGTATGTTTAAGCACGTATAAATACAACAAGAGACGAGTGCGACTTGATATCTACCGGGATTGAAGGGGGTATCGGGACAAGACGAAGACGAAGATTGATATAAAATGAGAGGAGATGGAAATCAAGTCTCGGCGTGTTACGTCGTACATCCGAGACGGTCCCTCCCACAGCAAGTCCCGTCCTACTTGATAAGCTTGGTCAAAGCAAGCAATTTTACATCCTAGGCACTTGGGTACTTACCTTAGGTACTTAGGTAAGTAGGTAGGTACTTCACAATGGATGTTTTTCTATTTTCCTCCCAGGCAGGCGCGTAGGTCGGTACTTCGTAACCCTGTACCTAAGAGCAAGTAGTATTAGGTAGGTACTTCAGGTTAGGTACCCACCACGCACGCACACACGTACATGTCTCGAGGTAGCAAAGATACAAAAAGAAGATGTATTCGTGGCAAAACCCACGGCAGAAATAATTCCTTCGTACACGGTGTTTCGTAGCCCTCTGCGCTCTACGCGTCCGTCTCGCTGGTTCGACGCCATCGCACCCTGTCCGTCCATCTATTCTACTCCCCTTCCCCACTAGGAGCTCGCTGTATGCCAAACTGAATCAAACAAATCACAAAGGTCACCGGGATGCCCGAGTGCGTCACGCGCCGCGCCCGCCCCGCACCAGTAGCGCGCCAAGGCTACTTACCAGGTACCTACCTGGGTACTACCAGGTAAGCATCGGCTTTGAAAGCTTTCGGGGGGCTTCTAGGGAAGAGCGTCCCCATCATACCGTCGTCTCCCGCTCAGAGGACCGAGGCAAGCGTCGGCGCTTCCGTCTATGGGTTCGTTCTACACAAACTCAATTGCCGGGATTTTATTTCTTCCTCCCCCCTTCCTCGGCGCAAGACGCTCAGCGTCAATTCTTCCTTCTGGATCACGTCCCATCTCAGCTATCAGCGCCAGACGAATCAGCTTGAGCCGGGGGCGGCGCCTCCGACGCGGGCGGTTGTGGGTGCGGCACGTTTCCGAGCCCCGGGGTTTGTGGCGCATCCGATGGAATGGGCAGGATCAGCGGTCCCTTGGGCACAATGCTTCGTCCTGGCAGCTTTTCTCCCCGAATCACGAGCTCCACTTCGTTCTTGTCCAGCGTCTCGTACTGAACGAGCGCCCGCGCCAAGAGATCCAACTCCTTTCGCTTGGCCGTCAGCAGTCTCCTGACGTCCTCGTACGACTTTTTCAGATTCTTTTGAACTTCCTGCTCAATCAGAGATCGAGTTTTGGAGCTCAGGCTTTCGTATCGTCTGCCGTACTCTACGGGCCCCAGAGCGCTCGACATGCCAAAGTTTGTCACCATCATGAAGCTCAAATCGGTAGCTTTTTCGAGATCCTAAACAAAAGGGAATCTTGTCAGCTCGCGTGTTCTAAAGGCGTCTCTTTCTTTTTTTTTCTTTTCTTTTTTTCTTTTTCTTTTTCTTTTGAGAGAGAGAGAGAGAGAGAGAGAGAGAGAGAGAGAGAGAG
>AFQZ01001169.1:0-15820 GCA_000222935.2 Aciculosporium take MAFF-241224
GTCTCTCTCTCTCTCTCTTCTTTTTTTTTTTTTTTTTTTTTTTTTTTTTTCTTTTTCCTTAATATATATTCCTTTTCATCTATTAGAAACGCGGCACGACATCGGAACAGGAAATTGCAGGATGCGCACTGTGCCCGCATTCCACGTTTATATATAAGCACCCTATTTTATCAAACAAACAGGAATAACTTTTTTGGATAATAAAGTAAAAGTTGGTAAAAATCTTTAAATCCTAATTAATATTTTAACCTTTTTACGTATCAAATTTTATACAAGATAGGAATTATCTTCATGTTTTACACTTTACACATTCAACGTAACTATAAAATATGAAAAATAAAAAATAAATTACTATTAAGCTGGAGAAAATTACTGTATATAGGAATGACTCATGGTAGATTCTATATCAATTCAATAGAATGTAGGAAGCTCCCTTTTTACTTGATTGCATTGGCCATGAACCTCGTAGAATTCCGATGACACTTCCACCTCAGCCTACCCCTTCCTCCAGATCCACACCCCTCCTCGTGACTGACTGACTTGTCCAAGTCGGGTCTAGTGTCATCTCAACATGGACGACAAGTCACAACACAACAAGAACAACAACAAGAACAACAACAGCAACAACGACAACAACAACAACAAGGCTGGACATGTTTGGCTCCGTCATCGTTGCAGATAGACGAGAAGAAGCGGTGCACACCCCGGATCATCTCTGAAATCCACCATTCTCTCGCGGCCTGTCCACTCGCTCCGTCATCAAAAGCTCGGAGAACAATCGACGTCACCGCACACGATGGACCACGACCTGATTCTAGAAGACGAGTTTGACGCACTGTGAGTTGCCCATCTCTTGAAAACCCCTTCCAAGATGTTTTACTTTTACATGCCCTCATCACCTCACAACTGAACCTTGCTTGACAAAATAAATCACAGCTGCGTCCATGTCAGAGACCAAGACCTGGCTTCGTCCAAGACCAAATACCCTGGTTCGTGCACTCCACCTCCGATCAACACAACGTCTTTCTTTCTCGGAGGGCTCCTGAGCAGTGCCTAAGTACGCATCTTCACCACTAGCCAAGCAGCACGCTCGACGGGTCGCCCGCGCATTGGGAGTCGAGGAAGGCCTGGTCTACCTGCCTGGCCAGACGGAGCGCCTGCTCGAAGATTCCGACCAGGCGCGGGCGTTTAGACAAAGACGATAGTAAGGCCTCCGCCGACCTTTTTTATTGCGACTCCGAGTCCTGCCTCGGTCACACACGCGCCCTGTTCACATTTGCAAGTGTATTCTTATTTTGAACTAACCCTTTTTTTTCTCTCGCCCTCTCTGCTCCTCGGTTGCCAACCCCCTCCCAGCTTCTTCTACCTCTCCGGCGCCAACTTTGAAGACTGCGTCGTCACGTACGAGATTGGCCGTGACAAGCTCACCCTCTGGATCCCCTTTGTCGAGCCCCGTCAGGTTCTGTGGTTCGGGTCCAAGCCCGGCGCCGCCGAATGCCAGCGCCGCTACGACGTCGACGAGGTGAGATACACGACGCAGCTGGCCATGTTCCTGCGCAACCACGCCGCGGACCCGTCTTCGCCCACGACCTTCATCCTGCACCCGAACCAAGCGCCTGGTCTGGGAGGAAGCAGCGCACACCACGCCGCCGAGCTGCGCCTTGATGACGCGCGTCTGCGGCCGGCCATGGACCGCGCCCGTGTCGTCAAGACAGACTACGAGGTGGCCATGATCCGCCGGGCCAACGACATTTCCAGCGCGGCCCATCGGCGCGTCGCCGAGCGCATCACCCGTCTTTCCAACGAGCGCGAGATCGAGGCCATCATCCAGGCTGTGTGCATCGCCAACGGCTCCCGCTCCCAGGCGTACCCCATCATTGCGGGATCGGGCTCAAATGGCTCGACGCTGCATTACGGCGAGAACAACGCGCCGCTCAGGGGCAAGCAGTGCGTGGTGCTCGATGCCGGGTGCGAGTGGAACTGCTACGCCAGCGATATCACGCGCACGCTGCCCCTCTCGGGGTCCTTTCCCCCCGAGGCGGCTGCTGTGCATGCCATTGTCCGGCGCATGCAAGAGGAGTGCATCCGCCAGGTTCGTCCCGGCAAGCTCTGGCGCGAGATTCATCTCCTCGCGGCCGAAATTGGCATGGACGGCCTCCTCGAGCTGGGCATTCTCAGGGGTTCGCGCGAGGACGTGGCCCGTGCCGGAACCGTCGCCGCCTTCTTCCCCCACGGTCTGGGACACCACGTCGGCCTGGACGTCCACGACGTATCTGCGTCGTTGCCGCTGGCTGCCACCCGCGGCGTGCAGCTCGACCACGGGAAGAGAACCATGGTGACGCCCGCCATGCTGGCGCACATGCTGCGCGCCGGCAGCGGGAGCGGCGGCCTGGACGACGCCGCAGAGGCTGCTGAAGAGAGGAAGAGACAGCGTCTGTTGCCCAACATGGTTGTCACCGTTGAGCCAGGACTGTGAGTAGTCCTTTTCTTCCTCTCTTTACCCCCCTACCCACTTCCGTCTTGTAAAGACGTAGAAATATGACGGTTACAGCCAGAAAAACGTCGCCGTTCCTCGGCAACATGCTCACTCTATATTTACGTAGCTACTTTTGCCGCGAGTACCTAGAGGGCTACTTCCGCGGGGACCCCTCCCATTCGCGCTTCATAGATTGGGACATGCTCGAGGGGTATTACGACGTTGGCGGCGTGCGCATCGAGGACTGCATTCTCGTGACGCCGGGGGGGTACGAGAACTTGACGGGTGCGCCCAAGGGCGAGGAGCTGCTGGATGTGATTCGGGGGGGTGGGAAGAATGCCGTGAGATGAGGGCTGGGAAGAATGCGTGAGACGAGGGTTGGTTTAGCATGCGTTGTGGATGAAGGCGCGAGGATTTTTGTCTATTCAGTAGTGTGGGCGTGCGTTTACGCCTGCTTTTTTGATTGGGATGTGTTGGAGGGAGGATGGGGTATATATGTTGGGTAGGTAGTTGTTCATTCGTTCTTTTTCTTACAAGAAGGAAGGAAAGCAAGAAGCAAGAAGCAAGAAGCAAGAAGCAAGAAGGCAAGAAGGCAAGAAGGCAAGAAAGTAAAGAAAAAGAAGAAAAGAAAGAGAAAACGAAAAAGAAAAAGAAAAAGAAACAACGGTTTTTAAAAAATAATATTCTTCTCCTATAAGCGGTCCTACAAGTCGCTCTGCTTGCCCGTTACATGTCCAACCCTCTGGGCCCATCCCAATCCGCCTCTTCCCTCAACGTTTGAATCTCGAATGCAAACAATCAGCCAGCTGTCTATTGAACATGAGCGCCCCCTTCTATTGCGCCCTCCCCCACATGAATCCAATACCGGTACACTGGTTTCACTTCTTTTACCCCCCTCCCCCACATGAATCCAATATCGACACACTGGTTTCACTTCTTTTACCCCCTCCCCCACATGAATCCAATACCGGTACACTGGTTTCACTTCTTTTACCCCCCTCCCCCACATGAATCCAATATCGGCACACAGGTTTTGAAGCGCCGTCTTGTATTTCGTCTCCTACATGGCTTGGTACGCCTCGCTCTTCTTTTGTCCCCATTCACAGTAACCCCCTCACGCCCACTCCCCCTTCCTCCCCCCCCCCCCCCCCCCCCGAGTCCACTTCGTTTCGCGACAAAACCCGTTCGACAACGAAAGCCAGTAAGATGTCGTGGATGCTGAACAACGCATTCAAGAGTAGTGCCTTTTTTCTTCTTCTTCTGTTTGTCCTTTTGTTCTTGGTTTTTTTTTTTTTTTTTCTTCACAAGTACTTCTTCGGGCTGTTAGCCCTCCGCCGCTTATAAACCACATAGCTCGCCACGAGCAAAACCTGCGTGGCCAGAAAGAAAACCATGAGCGTGCCGTGGCCGTGGCCGTGCCCCGGCAGGCTGTCCGTCAGGGCCTGCGCCAGAGAATGGTGGTGGCTGCGGAGGTTCGCCTGGAGGGAGTCGCCGTGCGCCGACAGCTTGTGCTGGATATCCTGGTGCATGCTGCGGATCTCGTCCTCCAGCCCCCTGAGGCGGGCCTGCATGTCGCTGATTTGGTGCAGGGCGGCGAGGTCCTGCCGCAGGGAGTCGAGCGCCTTCCTCGTGTCCTCGTGGTGTTGCTCGGCCTTCTGGTGGGAACTGTCGATGGTCTTGTACACCGAGGTGATTTGGTGGGAGAGCAGCTGGAGGCGGTTGTGGAGGTCTTGGAACTGCGCCTTGGACGTTTGGAAGGCGTCGGCTGCTTCGTCGGGGGGTGATTGGGCGAAGTCGTTGGGGTTGCCGCCTTGCTGCTTCTGTTGTTGTTGTTGTTGTTGTTGTTGCTGCTGCTGCTGCTGTTGTTGTTGTCGTTGCTGCTGCTGCTGTTGTTGTTGTTGTTGCTGCTGCTGCTGCTGCTGTGCTTGCTTATCTTGTTCGCTAGACACATTGTTGTCCGACAAAACGACCAGCTTAAAGATTTCAAACGAATCGGGGTTGTCGGGCGTCGCAGCCGTGATGCCAAAGTGGTAGCCGGCCGGCAGCGAGACCTTGTCCGTCTCGAAGCAGAGCCGGCCGTCGACCTCGACGCGGAAGTTGGAAAGCGTCTGGTGGATCTTGAGTTGCGACGGCCGGCCCAGGTTCCGGTAGTAGTAGCTGCACTGGCCAAAGGCGAGCCTGTCCACGTGCGGCTGCGAAACGTAGTCGACGTCGCCGGCGTTGAGGAAGCCCCGGATCATGCCGCCCGAGCCGCCGTGCGAATCCACCACCAGGACGAGGCCCTCGAATTTGCCGACCGTGTACACGCTGTGGGTGCCGACGTCTTGCTTGCCGCGTTTCGCGAACCATATGTTTAGGTTGCCGCCCGCGCGCTGCGTTCCCGTGGCGCGGAACTCGACGTCTGTTGTCCAGGTCGTTCGCGCGAGGGGGCCGTCGGCCCAGACGGAGGATCGCTGGTTGCCGGGAGCGACGGGCGTCAAGATGACCTTGTTGGAGAGGATCTCGGGCTGCTGCGGGTGTCCGGCGATGGTGAAGTATGGGATGCGTCCGTCGATGGTCTCGACGCTGGGGGGGGGGGGCGTTTGTCAATACGTCTGGTCTTATTTTGCCTTCTTCTTCTTCTTCTGCAGCTGAGGATGGGAATGGGTTCCAGTGTCGTACCGCCCTGTGTATCCAAAGCTCTGCTCTGTGATGAGGAATTGCGCTTGCGATAGAGTCGCGGCGAGGAGCGTAGCGAATGCTACTGGGTTGCCGGAGAATCGCATCTTGGCGAATGGTTCCCTTTTTTTTTTTTTTTTTTTTTTTTTTTGGTGGTGGTAGGTCGAACAAACAACGAGATGTCAAGCTCCGGACCGGCCAGACGCAAGAGATGAGAACAAAGAACTGTCTCTCGTCAACCGCAGGCCGCAAGGAATTCGCAAGCGCCCGCTTTTCGGCTGATTATGCTGCAGAGGGAGGACAGGTTGCACGTGGAGGCCCTGGACTGGCTACGCACGACTCGAGTTGGCAATCAGAGAGCTCTCTGTGCGCTCATTTGCACATAGCCAAGGCGTCGGTCGGGTCGGGGGTGGAAGCCAAGCTCGAGGGGTGAAGAAGAAACGGACACTGGAAGCAAGAGGTTTGTCGGAAAGATGATCCGGGATGCGGCCTGGATAAAGAGGTAAAGAGGCGGGCAATTGAACAGCTGGCCCGAGCCCCCCTCCGTCTGGCATCAATGAATGGAGCCGGCTGCAGGTGCTGCAGGTTTCCAGGATGAAACTGAATTTGCCGTTGAGCCCAGACGGCCCGGGGTTGGTCCGGGCTTCCTGATTGGTGGGCCCTGGTGGCCTCGATTGTTCCATGGCCATGGATGCGTGTTTCCCAATCGACGTGGACGTCTCCTTGTCCAGCCAGCCATTCATCGTCGGCACGTCGATGCCGTCAAAAGTGCTCCGACTGCTTTGGGCGTCTGGCCGTTTTACATGCCGCCGCCGTTAGACCTTGCACGATTGCCATGAGGTGGTGTCCGTCTCCGTCATCACCGACCCATACGCCCTCAGGCTTCCCCTTCCGACCGACCTTTGTCCAGTCTCCTCTCCTCGCGCCATGGCCGAATCCTACCCGACCTTGACGCAATGCGCAATCGCCGCCGCTGCGTTCAAGGTGCTCCTGTTCCCAGCCTAGTATGTTTCTCGTCTTTGCCTTCCAGATTTGCTTCTGCCTTCTTCTTGTCCCGCTGTTGCTTATTGCTTCGGGCGCTAGCTAACTTGCCCCGACAAAGCAAGTCCACAGATTTCGAGGTCCATCGAAACTGGCTCGCCATCACCAACAGCCTCCCTCTCGGCGAGTGGTACTACGAGAAGACGTCGGAATGGACGCTGGACTACCCTCCATTCTTTGCCTACTTCGAATGGGCGCTCGCACACCTGGCGCGATTGGTCGATCCAGCCATGGTGAAGCTGTACAACCTCGATTACGACAGCTGGCAAACCGTCTACTTCCAGCGCGGGACGGTCATTGCCACGGAGATTCTCATGGCCTACGCCCTCCAGCTGTACATTGACTCGAGCCGGCTGCCGTCCAGGCGCGCCGCCCAAGTGGCTGCGCTGTCCATCTTCCTGTCTCCCGGCCTGCTGATCATCGACCACGTCCACTTCCAGTACAATGGTTTCATGTACGGAATGTTGCTGTGGTCTCTGGTGCTGGCGAGGTCCGAGGCGACGCTCCTCCAGAGCGGGCTTGTTTTCGCTGCTCTTGTATGCCTCAAGCACATTTACCTGTACCTTGCGCCGGCGTACTTTGTCTTCCTTTTGCGGACCTACTGCCTGTCCGCAAAATCAATTTTCGACATCAGATGCTTGAACTGTGTCAAGCTCGGACTGGGCGTCGTCTCAATTTTCGCCCTAGCCTTTGGGCCCTTTGCCGTCTTGGGTCAGCTTCCACAGCTCCTGCGCCGGCTCTTCCCCTTTTCCCGTGGGCTCTGCCATGCGTACTGGGCACCCAACGTCTGGGCCATCTACTCGCTGGCTGATCGTGTCCTGATTCATCGTGAGTGGCTCAATTCCCTTCGTGTGGGGACCTCCTGGATATGGTCTTCAGACATTGGAAACTCTCTAATCCAGCTTTATCGTTCTAGTCGCTCCGAGACTCGGTTTGCCAGTCAAGACGGACGCGTTGCAGAGCGTCACGCGTGGGCTCGTGGGGGATACCGCATTTGCGATCCTACCCGACGTCTCACCCAGAACATGCCTCTTCCTGACGCTGCTCTTCCAGATCCTGCCTCTCCTCAAGCTCTTCTTTTCATCCACACCGCCATCTTGGGAGAACTTCATTGGTGCCGTCACGCTTTGCGGATATGCCTCCTTTCTTTTCGGGTGGCACGTACACGAAAAGGCCATATTGCTCGTCATCATTCCCTTCAGTCTGATTGCCCTCGGGGACCGACGTCACCTGGGCGCCTTTCGACCATTGGCGGTTGCCGGTCATGTCTCCCTGTTCCCGCTGCTGTTCACGCCAGCAGAGTTCCCCGTCAAGACGATATACACGGTCTTCTGGCTGGTGCTGTTCCTGAGGGCGTTTGATCGACTCGCGCCAGCGTCCAATAAGCCGAGAGTCTTCTTGTTGGACAGGTTCAGCACGCTGTATACGGCCGTGTCCATCCCGTTGATTGTATACACGTCTTTGGTGCATCAGGTTGTTTTTGGCAAGACGTATGCGTTTCTGCCGCTCATGCTGACCAGCTCCTATGCGGCCGTAGGAGTCGTCGGCAGTTGGGTCGGATACATGGTGGTTTACTTTACTTGTTGAGGGCGAGGCATTCCGAAAAAAAGAGGCTTGCGTGATACCCATGGACCATGGTTGAACGAGAACAGGTGGCTAGATAGCAGGTAGCTTCGTTGTGCTCTCCAGACACGCTGCGGTTCTGTTCTCGATTTCCGCATGGCAGCAGAGTAGACATGGGGTTCAACATGGAAATAAAAGCGGGGCCAATTCAGCCGATCCCACGTGAGAAACATGACGGCCGGCCGTTTGGTTGGGATTGCCATGATGGTTTTTCTTATCAGGTTGTATGTACGTGGCAAAGGAAAAAGAGACTTGGAGACAAAAAGTATGAAATACGTCTGGAATGGCGCGAGTGTATGGCGACGACACAGCACGCAGAGTCGAGTTGATATCCCCACGCAGACGTGAACATTGGGCGCAGCGCAGAGAACAACCTCACTTGCCGTACACATACTTTGTAGCGGGTTGGAATAGGAGGATTTGGCAAATTCGGCGGCGCATAGAAACGTTTCTGCGTCGAAGCAATGCGGCCATGATTGACCTCGCAGATCCTTCCCATGCCAGAAAACCCCCGTTTTGTGCCAAGGCAGCACAAGTCCTGGAACGTCATGTTCGAAAGACCATCGGCGTGCACGGAACAAGACGTGTCGGTCGGTGCTCGATGAAAATAAAAAGGGCCTTTCGAGGATTCAATCGATTCGCGCGCAGACGACGAGCAAAATGAGCCCAAAAGCGTGGGTGAAAGGTTTCAGATGGTGCCGTGTAGGACGCCGATGAAGCAGACGAGTTGTTTTGTGGAGGACTTGGGGCCAATGTGGCCACGCCCAGCTTCGTGGAGACGCTCGAGGAGAGAGGGTCGAAGCAGCAGACGGCGGGTGCGTGCCGGGGAAATCTGAGTGGGTGGTGCGTGTGCGCGTGCGAGCTTTGGCGTGTGGGTTTTTTTATTTTTTATTTTTTATTTTTTATTTTTTATTTTTTATTTTTTATTTTTTATTTTTTATTATTATTATTATTAAATTTTTTTTAGGGAATTTTTTATTATTATTATTATTATTTTTTTTTTCCTTGTTTATTTTTGGTGTGGGTGCTGGAAGAGGTTGAGGGGTGTGTTTGTTAGTCACGCACGGGTGTCACTTTTTTCCGGATCGGTCGTGGCTGGTACAGGCAAGGGCCTGCCTGCCTAGTAGGTACCTGCTTCCTAGGTAATTACCCCCTCCGTACATGGAGATGCGCCATCTCTCATGACCACTACTGTCGAGTCTGAAAGAGATGCAATTCAGCTCATGGTACGTGTGCACGCAGGGTCTGGGGGTGCCGATGGTGTTTTCCATCGGCCGCACACCATGTTAGATTCTTGTTGTACTGTACCGGATTGTATTCTCGTCGCAGCAGAGGAGGCGGCGGGCCTCGGGTGGGTTCGGCTGTCCCAGTTCCTCCTGGCCTCGTTTGCGAGGCGGGTTTGGGGTCCAAGGCCTCTGCGTATCTCATCGGCATGCCCCCATCCGCTGCCAGGTACCATTCTGCGTGGTGCGCAGCGAATCAGGGACCTTGTCTGCATCGACGTCCCCAGCCAGGAGTACCCGCGTGCCATGTCACTCTGGCTTGCCGCTCTTGCCCGTTTTCTGCGCCTCTGCGAACCTACCTACCTACCTAACCTACCCCTACCTTCGTACCTACCTACCTTTGTACCTACCTGCCTTCGTACCTACCTGCCTCGGGACCTCTGCATTCTGATGTTTCCTTCCTCCCTTCCTTCCTTCCTTCCTTCCTCCTAACTCTGCTCGGTTCTTTTCTTCCTGGCCTCTCTCCTTGTGGACCTTGTTTACGTCACAAGCCCATATGATTTAATCCACCTGGACGGACGGACGGACCTACATCCCACGGGAGGAGTGATTCAACATTCAACCACCAACCAGACCCGGTTCAATCGAGTCCGTCTTCGTCTTCGTCTTCGTCTTCTACCCGCTCCCCACAGTTTTGCTAAACCCTGCCTCTCGTCTGGTCCCGGCGCCGTTCATCTCCCGCCTGTCCTATGGCTCACCCTAATTACTAGTTTTCCCCTTCTCCTCTGCTGCCTACTACTACTACTACTACTACTTAGTACGTAGCAGGTACGTTGCACGTCAACAACTTGTCGCGCGTTTTCCTCTTGCAACTTTTTTCTCTCCCAATCTTGAGACTCGTCGCACGCCGCCAATCCACCATCGCGGCGCGCCCACACATTGCTGCCATCTTTTATGCTCGTCTAATCTGTTTCAACTCGTTATATATATTGGTTCGCGTCTCGGTCCGCGCGTGTAAGCCGGCCAAGAGCACCCTGCAACCTACAACCCACGCATCGACCAACCTCGTGCTCTTTCGCAACCTTTTGGCGTTTGGCTTCCTTTTGAACAAGGTCTTGCGTGCGCACGTTATTGTCTCATTTGTTGCTACATGCTCTTGTTTCCTTTTTTTTTTTTTTTTTTTTTTTTTTTTAAATTTATTATTAGCAGTACTTTTCTCCTCTTCCCAAGGCAAAAATCTCTTCAACCAAGTCTTTTCCCACCAACCACATCTTCTTGGATAGCATTTGGGTTTGATTTTTGATTCACAAGTTGCGCGGCAATCTACGTGCCCCCGAGCCCACCTCTCCGGATCCCAGGATGGTAAGTCCACACGAAATAGTCGACTGGATCTAGATTTGGAAGTAGGCTTGAAGCTATACGTGCATTCTGACACCATGACCAGGTGCTTTATAAGCGGAAGCCGGTGCAGTTTTTGGTTCCGGCTGACATACAAGATGAGAATACCGAGGTGCGTGAACTTGGTGCGGGACAGACTTGACCCTTGATTCTGAGTTTGCTTACCGGGCGTTTCTCTTGTCTTTTTACATCGTGCTCAACTGACCCGCCATGCAGGTTTGGCACATACCACAAACCGGGGAGATATTTGCCAATTACGAGGACTATTTGGCTCGGTAGGCTATGCCTTTTCAGCAGCATGCACACCCCTCTCGAAAACCATGATAGAAAAGTGTCTTCAAAACGGCAAACCATTCAGTGCTGATGTTGTGTTCCTTGTGTTCTGGCAGGATGGACTTTTACAAGCAGGTAATTTTATTGACCGCCGTCTCTGATATATCCGTAGCCTGGCACTGACAAATTGTACTACAGCGACGGTTCAATGATCAAATAACGGGTCACTCGGGTCTCACGTTCTTCGAGGCATTCAATAGTGAGGTTTGTTTCTTGTTCATTTTCCTTATCCCCCCTGCTGCGTAAGATGCACGGCCGACACTGACACACCTCGGCACAGCTTACCGGTGGTCGAGAAGTCGAGGCCACTTTTCCGGAGGCTTTAAAAGGCCCCATCTTGCGTAAAGTCCAGTTTCAGACCATATCTCGTTTGGATAATCTCGTCGACCTCATCTTTGATGAGTTTAGACATGATTATTACCCGGGCGAAGAAGTAACTGTGACATTGGATGGAGGAGATCGGGTTCACGGCCTAGTGCGAGACAAGACAACCTTTGGGCCCAGAATGCTGCCTGATGGCTCCCGCACCTTGCCCGTCACTCGCTATCTTGTCAATGTCAAGGACAGCGATGAGACAATGGTCACGGATGAGCACATTTGCCGCGATCGAGGCGTCTTCACCAAAGCCATGCTGCGTTCTTTCATCAAGAAGACAGTCATCAGAGAAGCTTGGACAGGAGCGCCATGGCTAGTGAAACACGATTGCGCTCACACATATCACATTGACACCAGGGTTCCGCCTCATCTTCGATACGACACGAAGCTTATGGAACGCAAGCAACTTCAGGCCCAAAAGAGGAACAACGTCCACGATATAAACGCCTACACCCAGTCTGGCCCAGTGCGGCTACCAGAATTGAAACCAGCCGCCAAGAGTCACAAATCAAAGCAAAGCCAAATCGGTTTCAAGGGCCCGAAATGGTGCCTTGTCGATCCCGTGAATAGTGTCAATGGAACGGAGCAACACGAACCGCGACCACGGCAAGTCACTCCGCCTCCGCCTCCACCCCCAATCAAGTATCCAATTGAGGATTTGGCCCTACCTCCGAGGCAAGGCAATATTCGACCCCGAATCCAATTCATGTGTCGCGATCCGCCGGTGCAGCTAGGGCGCGGGCTTGTTGAACCTCACCCAGTCCCACTTCAGCCTCACCCATTTCAGGACAAGATCGACATGTCCACAGTCGGTGCCTTTTTGGAAACATGGGACACGTTGAATGTGTATTGCGAAATTTTCCAGCTGGACTCGTTTACGTTTGATGATTTCGTCGAGGCCATGACGGTGGCCTCGGAAGAGACGCTGGTTCAGTTATTCGATGAGATCCACTGCTCGGTTTTGAAGATATTGGTTGATTCGGAGAAGGAAGGTGGCAAGGTCCGAATAACACTACCCGATCTGGAAGACGAGGAAAGCGACGAGGAAGACGAGGAGCAGGACGAAGGGGACGAGGAGGACGAGGAGGAGGGAACCCAGACTCCCGAGCCAGAGGAGAAGCCAAAAGGCCGTGCGACACGTTCGAGCCTGGCCAAACTGGAAGCCGAAAGACTGGCGGCCGAGGCAGCTGCCGCTGAGGAGGAGGAGATCCGGGCCGAGCAAGAGTCTCGCAGTCGCGCCGAAGAGTTGATGAGGGAGTTTGACTGGATAGATCACCTGCGGAAGCGCGACTTTGGCAATGGCGGGTGGGAACGAATTATTGTCGGGCTGTTGCATCAGCTATCCAAGGACTCCCGGCAAAAAGAAACCTGCGAGGAACTGCTAGAACAGCTGGTACCGGCAGACATGAACCCCACACAAGAAGTTGTACGGCAGACGTATGCGAGGCTCGATGTCAATTGCCGAGTCAAGGTGCTGCAGACAATCTGTCTCTTGACCATGCAAACCAAGGCTGTGCGGGGTTATATGGAAGATTGCAGCGAAATAATGACAAAATACCGCAAAGACAGAATCGAGTGGCAGAGGCAGAAGAAACAAGCGTAAGTCACGGAAAGTCTCATGTTTGAAGGGTTGAGCATCAGTGCAGCAAAGCTGACAAGGTCATGATTCATGTGAAACAGAGCGGAGGAACTCCGGCAACTCCATGAGCAGCGGCGGGAACTGGTCCCGGATTCAGATATCCCCGATGAAGCCGACAACAGTGCTCTACAGGAGGATTCTGACACCAAGATGGCAAACGCCGATGAATCTCAGGTCGAGAAGGAGGATGGCGACGAAGGCTTCAGCAAGGACGGATACCCGGGCGCCAAGGGCAAGCGACGCGGTCGTCCGCCAAAGAAGGAGGCCGAAAACGAAGCAGGGCGCAAGATGCAGAAGCAGAATGGACATGGCAAAGAAAAAGCACAGGAGCCGGCGAAGTTGACTCCGCAACAGCAGAAGCAGTACTACAAGATTCTAAAGGAGATTCAGAGGAGGGAAGACATCATCAAGGAATGCGAGGATGAGGTGGCCGTCATTGAAAACGACTTGCGCGAGGCTGATTGCCCGCGAACTCGGGTTTTGGGCAAAGACCGGTTTTGGAACCGATACTACTGGTTTGAGAGAAACGGCATGCCTTATGGAGGCCTCCCAACAAGCGCAACGGCGTCGGCAGACTACGCCAATGGTTGCATATGGGTTCAAGGGCCTGACGACATGGAGAGGGAGGGCTACATCGACGGCCCGCCAGAATCGCAAAACGAGTACAGGGCCAAGTTTCAAATGAGTGTCGCCGAGCGCAAGGCAAAGGAAGAAAACGGCACCAGCGTCTTCACGGCGAGGCAGTGGGGCTACATCTCGGAGCCGGATGACGTGGTGACCTTGATCAAATGGCTGGACTCTCGAGGGTTCAACGAAATAAAGCTGCGCAAGGAGCTCGTAACGTACAAGGACAGAATTGTCAAGCACATGGAGAATAGGAAGGCATACCTCGGCCGTGGCGATGCCGCCGAGGAAGCAAAGGATGAGCAAATGGCGACACGAATCAGCTCACGTACACGGGACAAGACACCAGAGCCGCCGAGCTATCGCTGTATGCGGTGGGAGAACACGATGGCTTTGGAAGAATTGGGACATTTGCATTCGGATCCGCCGCCTCCACCACGGGTCCGGAAGCCGACGAAGAAGCGTGGAGCGCCGCAGACAGAGGCAGCCGAGGGACGCAGCTCTGCCAAATCCAGGCGACGTTGAAGCATTTCTCGCTTGACAGTCTTGGGCGTATCGAGTTTTGATGGAAAAGGAAGGCAGCACGCAGAAGGAGGCGCGGGCGTTTGTTTAGAGAAGTTGAACATTGGCCGGCTCATGGGGTGTATTTTTTTCCTATGCATTTTGGCCCATGGATTCATGCGAGTCTAGTCGGATGCGACGTGGAAAAGGGTGAATTGACTTGTTGACAAACGGGAGTCGCAGCATTGGGCGGGTCAGCGGTTATGTAATGATTAATTCTGGTCCTGTTGTGCTAGGCTTGTAGAAGAAGATTAGTACATGGTCTACAGAGAATGGCTTGGAGGCACCAGGAGGGTTTATCGCATTTCTATGTCTTGTTCGTATCTGGTTGAAGTCATGATCACAGGGGATGAGTTACAGATGGTGGAGCCACATTTCTGCCCAGCCTTGTTGACTGACTGTCTGCAAGTACCTCTTTGTCCATGTTGTGATGGGGATGTACAGAGATGAATCAATTGGTCTAGAGCTCATGGGTCTGGTCTTGTCATGTCTACGAGATGCTGTGAAGTTGCAGTGCCGACATGGTATGTGCCCATTTATATGTCGTGTACTACGTTATACCCCGAGTTATACCGTCCATCATCACACAGCGCGCATGTCGTCATATGGGTCCTCGTGTGTGGATCCGTGCATGACGTGGGACCCACGCGCGCACGGTCGGCCTTCCATTCTGTCAAGACATTCTGTCAAGACATTCTGTCAAGACATTCTGTCAAGATTCTTCTGACTTGTTGCGGGAAAGGCATCACCAACCACGTGAATAAGTGGGTAATGGTAGCTATAAAATTGGAGATGCGAGAGATGGTCCATGGATGGATCAACTTGGCTAGATGGAATATCATGCAACGAACGGCCTATCCACCACGGATTGCCCCTCAACCCACGAGTCAACTTTCGGACTGCAGGTGCGCGGCGATGGACCTCGGCTTGCTCGCCCGGGCATCTCACGAAAGCGACTCGACCAGGTGCGCGGGGATGGAATGGAATGACGGCGGACACTAGTGCGTGAAGGGGCCTAGGGCGGTCACCGGCCTGTTTTCCTGGAGCGGCTTGGCTGGGAGGGGGGGCTGCTACGTGATACAAGTGTAGGTACCTTGGGTGCTGTGTACTTCTCTAATGTATACGTGTACCTAGGTAGGTACCTAACGAAGTACCCAAGTACCTAATGCAGGAGTGCTACATGAGACATGTGCATGTCACAGGTACCTACTGTAGGAGTGCTACATAAGACATGTGCATGTCACAGGTACCTACTGTAGGAGTGCTACATGAGACATGTGCATGTCACAGGTACCTACTGTAGGAGTGCTACATGAGACATGTGCATGTCACAGGTACCCAAGTACCTAATGTAAGTACTTGGGCGTGATTTCATTTTCATGGGCGGCGAGGCCGTATTTGAGGATGGATGTCGCACTTTTTTTTTTTTTTTTTCTTTTCCTCCTCCTCAAGTGGACGTGCAAGTTTGAGCTCTACCCTCCCTCCTTGCGCGTGTCTCCTGTTTCTGCTGTGCTGATTATCCACCTGCTTTGATCTGAGCGGGTTCTTACCCCATCTACGAACGAAACGGGACGATCTGGATTGAGCAACCGGTCGTTCGGTAGCCATGGCTGCGGACGTGCCCGCTGTTACGCTCTATTGGTACGTACGTCGCGGTCATGGTCGGTCATGCCGCAATGCCGTCCTGTCCCGTCCCGTACCATGACGGGTCATCGATTGATTGCCTTTGCTCTGCCTGGATGGAATGCGGACTGGTGGGGCGGGATGATGTTGGGAGGGGGGGTCGTTGCTGCGGTTCTGGTGTTGACGTGCGGGCTGTGGAGGGATCTTTGGGGGAGATGGCATTGTTGGTGCTGCTCTTTTCTAAAA
>AFQZ01001168.1:0-15828 GCA_000222935.2 Aciculosporium take MAFF-241224
TATTACTTACTATATATATATATATAGCTAGGGCATAGCTTGCCTTAGTAGGTCTTTATACCCTTATACTCTTATCTTATAACTTTCCTAATAGAGTACTTTCTTTTATCTGTAATTACCCTTAATTACTATAAGTAGTCTTAAGCCTTAGTTTTTGCTCTCTTATAACTTTCTTACTATAACTTAGTAAACCCCTTTTCTTAAATATATAACTCTTATATTATTATTTATTATAACTTTACTAAATATATGTATATTGCGCTAAGCCTACCTTGCTTTTTATTTTTTTAATAGTAAATCTAATCTTTTAATAACCTTATAATAAGGTCTTTACTAGGCTATAGCTTATTCTTATTCTTAATATTAACTCTTATAACATTGCCAAGCCCGCTAGACCTAAAGCCGTTTTTCCTTATTACTTGTAAATTACTTTGCTTTATTGCAGCGCTAACACTACTTATAGAAAAATCGCTCCCAGGCACCTTTGTGCCTAATTATGTAAATAATGTTATTAATCTAGGCATATGCGTTAAATTAGTAGCCTAACTATCCAGCTATAAGAAGGTCTTTTCTCCCCTTTTTTTAGCCTGTTTTTTACTTTTTTCTTTATTATTATTTACTTATATATTATCTCCTACTACTACTACGTCTTTACTTTCTTATAGCTTAGCCGCTATTATTACTTTCTTTCTATTAATATATATATAGATTTTAACATTATTATTATCTCCTTTATCTATTCTGTCTGTTTAGTAAGTTATATACTTAATATTATATATATACTACTTGCTTATAGCTAATAATTACTAGTTATTATATCTTATACTAGTTAATCTCCTGCCTCTTTTTCTATAGCTTTCCCTCCTTTCCCTAATAAGCTAAATATTATAATATTTATCTTTAGAGTTAGTTAGTATATTATTTAAATACTTATATTCTTAGGCTATAGCTAACTTACTACTAGCGTTTAAAAAATTCCTTATTATTATTATAGCTATATAATAGTAACCTAGTAAATCTTCCTAAAGTCTAATAATACTAAACCTATTTACCTCCTTAAATATATTACTATTTCTAAGCCTTATAAAAAAATATTTAATAGTAAGTATACTACTTATACTCTACTATCCTATTATTAATTATTATAGCCTATTGTTACGTGGTGGTATCGTCACGTAGTCGGTTGGAAGCAACCGTGAAGCTGTCATTAACGTTATTATAAGAGGGTTATTAAATACACCTGTATATACTACTATTAAGTTATATAGTTAAGTGCATTTTGTATAAGTTGTTGTTTTTCTTAGTCTTACTAGCTGTATAACGAATCCGTCCTATATAAGTAAGGATCCAATATTACTGATTATTCTGTAATAAGTGCCCCTCCCTTAAAGATAACTATCCTGATTATCCTCTAGATCTATCTAAGCTAGTATTAATATATATAAAGAAAACTTTTATTTATAAAAGAAAGTAATTTAATCTATAAAGTATCCTCCTTATATTAGTCTAGTTACATTTAATCTGCCAGAAACATTGCTTAATAGCAGTAACTAATCTAATAATAACCACTTATAAAATTTAAGGATAAATAAACATCTTAGTCTAAGCAAAATAAACTATAATAAAAGGAAATTTAATTTAAGTAGTATTAACCTGTTAACTATAGTTAGATCTATTCTGGTAATGCCTAAATATCCACTTCTTAAAGTCCTTATCCATATAAGCCTTATAAATTTGTACTATAATCTGTTAACAGAGATGTAAATTATAAAACGTCTCTATCTACTTATGTTATTATAGCTATAAGTGGCTTATTAGAGAGTAACTATTATTACTAGCAACCTTTAGTTATATGCTTCTAGAAGTCGTTATATTGTAAGTAATTCTCTTGTTTATAGTGTTATGGTTATATTATAATAATGCTACTAACTTTAGACTATAGTAATAACTTGTACAAGAGGATGGAAATAACTTAGGTTAAACTTAAAATAAAAACATTATACCTCTAAAGACCTAGTAGACTAATAAAGGGAAAACTATATAAAGGAAAAAAGTAGAGTTATAGGAAGAGAGGCTCTCTTCTTAAATATAGGAGAGGTGGCCTATGCCCTTTCTTAAGGTGTATTAGATATCTTAAGTTATCCTTTGCTTTTAACCTTATGTATAAAGGTCCTTTGTACGTTTAAACCAGGCATATTAAAGGTAATTCCGTGGGGGTTATTAGGGTATTATTACTTTTAGGCAGAAGACAGCTACTAGCTATGCTATTTTATCCTTACTAGAGGTAAAATTTTCCTATGTCTAAACTATATAATATAGTAACTATAAGGAAAGTAATAGTCCTCTAGATATAACTTTTTCTGCAATGAATCCATTTACTATAATGCCCTTTATAACACAGCTAAACCTTTAATCTAAGCTATACGTTTTGTAATTAAATAGTAATCTGCATAAAGCCAACCAAAGCCACGCGATTTTTAGGACTGCTTCTAATGTTAGATAGCGTGATATGTTAGCAAAATTTTCAGTCCTTATGCTACTATATAAGAGTCTCCTATTTGTCTAATGTCTTAGCTAATTCCGCGTTCTTAATTACAGATTCTATTGTTGTTTTCTGCCTTTTCATAGCGCTACTAATATTACGCCTATTTTTAGAAAGCGTTTTTTATTTTGCCTTTTTTAGTAACAACTTAGATGAGCTTATATTTAATATAGTGACTTTTATTGCTCTTATAGCTAACCTTATTCTTTTACTAGCAGGCAAATTTAGTTTAACTAGGCTAGTTAACTTCTTACTTCTTATAAGTAAGGTTGTCTTTCTAGCCGCAGATTCTAGTAAAGGCATTTAGGGAGTAGGCCTAGCGGTCTCTATACTCCTGGCCTTATCCTTTAGTATTACTACTCTGGCTAAAGTTATTGTGATTTGCTTGTTAATAATCTTAAAACTAGCTTTTATTGCACTAAAAGCCTCCTTATAGGCCTTAATATCCCCTTTAAGCGTATTAGTTTTATCTTTAAGTTTACTAAATTATACGTTAGTAGCTTAGTCTGCTAATCTTAACTCTATCTCTTTTAGAATAGTCTTTTTAGCTACTACTTTACTTATTAGCTTATATTATTTAGCTAAACCTTAGATTAGATTCCTCTAGTCCGCTAGTTCCTTCCTTAGTACATTAGTGTCTTATTAAGTAGTTGTGGTTTTATGCTTTTTACTAGCGTTAATAATTACCTGTTAAAAGCCTATACTTAAGAGATTAACCTGTCTTATAGTAGCTAGAGCCCTAGCTATAAAGCTGTTAATACCTTCTAACTTATTACAGTATCTGGCTATAAGCACTTTCTTTTTTAATAGCAATCCTAGTTATTACTCTCTAGATCTGGCTTAGTTATCTATCCATCTGCTATTAAGGAATTATACTGCTGCCTGCTTAATGCAGAGTTTAATATTATAGATAACTAGGGTGTTAGCTAGGCATTTAGTCTTCTTCTGCCTATTATTATTAGCTGCTAGAATTAATTCCTCTATAAGGAAAATCTATTACACTACTTTAATTTATAGTGTATATATAGGGTTTACCTTTGCAATAAAGAATCCATTTCTATCGATTTACACCCCCTAGGCTGTAGAATCTTTAGAGCAGGTGTAGATAGCATTAGTTATGCTTTACGTGCTATTTCTAGCCTAATATTACTATGTTTTAAAGGGCTCTAGTCCTGCATACCTCCCGTAAATAACTCTGTCTTCTAGTGCTAATAGTATTTATTTATATAATTAAAACGGCAAATTAGCTTACTAAAGTCTAGTTCCTCTAATTTATTCTGTATTTTTTATATAATTATAAGAAGATCTTAACTTAAACTACTAGCAGGGATCCCTTTAGTTATAGGGGCATTAGTAATTATCTTGCCCTTTCTTATATTTTAAAGGCGCTTTACTGCTGTTTATCCTCTAGGGCTAAGCGTCTCTCTAGATATATTAATATTAAAAATATTATTTTTATAGTCTATATTTGCTTTAAAGTTCTTATTCTTATTCTTAGCTATGGTCTTTATATAGCATTAATAGGTAGTTATTAGGTTAGTATATGCCTTTTTCCTTTGCTTATCTTCTTACTAAGCCTTAGCCATCTAGTTATAAAGAATAAAAACAGTATTCCTAGCTACTCTTGCCTGGTTCCCTTTAGGAGACGGCTTTACTAACTTAGTTATTATTTTTTACTTCTCCCTATAAAATAGTAAAAACTTAACTAAGACATTAGGATTAAAAACCTCTATATAGACCTTGTCCTCTATATCTCCTATAATATGTGTTAGAATTATTTAAGAGAGGGCAATAATAGTTAAAAAATGAAATGAAATAAAAGGAAAACTCAAAGTGTACAATAGTTAAAAGTAAGAATAAAAGGTTAAAAAATAAAGAAAAACAGGAAATCTATTGTGTTAAAAGGTGCGGATGAGAGGTTAAGTGAAAAGTAAAGTGAAATTATAAGTGGTGTTGTAGGAAAAATAGGGTCACGTATTTTTAACTATAGTGATGATGTAGGGTCCTGCAGGATGTTGGATCCTGCTAACCTTAAGGCATTATTAGTACTCCTACCTTATAAGCCCCTTCTTCCTATACTCCTTATTTTAGTTTATTAGATACTCCTTTAGATATTTATTTATTAACTCTAATGCATTTACCTTTATCTTGCTCTTATTAATTTATTAGTTATCCTTAGTAGTATATCCTTTCTATCTTATAAGGTAAGCTACCTTAGGGCTTTATCCCTTAGTGTAGTAGATTTTCACCTTATATAAGATAATCTGCTTAATCTCCTAGTAATTAGCTTTGCCACTCCCTTTTAAATTAATTAATAGAGGGGGTGTTTCCTTTCTACTAAAGGGATCTTTACCTTAGTATGGTTTCTATATATATGCGATTAACACCACTAAATACACCCTTAAGTTTAATAGAAATTTAAGTTAGTATAACAAAGGGTTTACCTTTTTAAGAACCTTATATAGTCCTGCTCTTTATAGTAACTATTTCTTCTTTAGCTTTCCCAGAAGCTGGTATCCTTTATATAGTTATAAATACACTATGTCTTTAATGTTAATATTCACTAGGTTATGTTAGGAATTGTATCTAATTTTAAATAGGGCAGTAGTAGTAGTTATTATAAGTTAAGCCTCTCTCTAATAGAGCTTATAAAGTACCTTTAAGTCCTCTTCCCCTAGTAGTAAGTTAGAAATTACTTACTCTAGAAGAAGGTTAATAAGGTCTAGCGGTTTAAGCCTATATAATAACTCATTAGGCAACCAGTTAATTACTATAGCTACTATGTTATTAAGATAATGCTGTAAAGCCGGAAGGATTAATACCTATAGTACTATTAGATTCGTTGCAGTGTGATAGTAAATAGCTATTATTACTATCTAATTCTTCTGTTTAGCTGCTCTATCCGTCTGTAAGTAATAAGCAGTTGCTATTAGGAATTTAACTCCTAGCTTAGTAAATATTGCTTACTAAACCTTAGAAATAAATTTAGGGTCTCTATTACTAACTATTTACTTTAGTAGTTCTTAGTCTGTAATATACAGAGCTTAAAGAAGTAGTTCTGCCTATATGAATGCTAAATATGTTATGTTCCCTAGGATTAAGAGGGTTTTCTTACTAAATAAATAGTTTACTAGGCAAAGGGAATTATACTTTAAGTATCCTTCTATGGCCTACATAGTGTTAGCTGAGTCTACCTCTGGTATGTTAGTAATAAAGTCTAGAGAAATTGTGTAAAAAGGCATCGGTTTTAACTATAAAGGTCTTATTTCTCTAGTTACTCTATCCCTTAAGATAGAGTTTTCCTAATAAGTTATGTAATATGCCACATACTCCTGGATTTGCTTAGACATCTTTAGGAAATAAACGCTATATAGACCTTCTATTATTTTGCTAATTCTAAAGTAGTAATAGTTATTATATATAGTTCTTAGTATGGTCTTAATATAGCTGCTTAGAATATATAGTTATCTAAGCCCTTTTCTATTCTTGTAATAAAGTAGGCCCTTATCTGTAAGGTCCTAGCTATAAAGTGGAATTTGCAGTTAGTTCCGTCCTTGCTTTAGCTGCTTCTGCTAGAAATCCTTAATGCTCTTAATTATCTAATAATATTATAAGTTAAATTTATACCCTGCTAATATCTCCTTCTTTAATAAGTTATTTATTACGGCTATTATTTAATAGTTCTAACAGAAGTATATACAGGCGTCTAATTTATTATATATACTATGGTTAGTAGCCTTATAGTAGCTAACCTCTACTAGAAGTCGTAATAAGGTATTAGGTATAATGTTAAGAACTCCTAGCATATAGGTTACTTATAATTCAAACTACAACAAATAATTCGCCACCTTAGCTAATTTTAGGTTAGCCTTATTAAGGTCTATTATAGCTAAAAAGGTGTGTTTAATAATTCCTTTAGTAGGTGCATGGTTAGTTAGGATATTAACTGGATAACGGTTAGATTAAGCCATTTTTTACAGTTTCTGTATTACTTAAGCGATTATGGCTACCTCTGCCTTAGTCGATTTATACTGCTTTTCGGCTGTGGATATTAGATAAGAGAGGAAAAGGATTAGGCAAAGTTTTATAGCTATAATATCCTTTTTAGGTATGCTTTTTCTATCCTACTCCTTATATAGTTAGAAAGCATATAGGCTAAAACGTTCATTATAAGCATTAATCTTAAAGAATAATAGTTGCTCTAGGTTATAGTATTATAATAGTATTTTCTTATAAAGTATAGTTTTTAGTGCTTTAAAGGCCGCTTCCTTGTCTTTTATAGGGATAAAGGATTTTTCTTATACCTTTCTCTTGTACACCTGCTTTAAGGCTCTTATTAGTAGCTTGTTATGTTCATAAAGTTTATGTATAAGTGTTGTCTTTTAGGTCTATAGTAGTCGGATCTGTAAGTTAAACTAAGGGATTCCTGCTCTTAGGAATCTTATTATGCTAATAAAGGTTTCTAAGGTTAACAGGTTACGAGGAATTTCTATTTACTAGAACAACTTAATCCTATTGTTTATATTAATAATTCCGTTAGTATTAACTATAAAGCCAAGAAGTTAGATTAAGTAATATCTAATAAAAGACTTAGTCGCTGTAATGTGTACCTTGTTTTCCTCTAGGACTTTTAAGACTATCTTAAGGTGTTTAAGATAATTCTTAAGGGTGTTAGAAAAGATAATAATATTATTAATATAGACACAAATAAAACTTTAGTATAGTCAGAAAATGCAATCCATAAATTGTTATGTAAAAGCCGGCGAATTATTATACCCTATTAACACGACTTGCAACGCTTCTAGCCCTCTTTCTAAGATTATTACTATGTAATTTTAGTGTTCCTCTTGTACTAAAAGCTAGTAGAAAAAACCCATTGCATTAAAAATCGATTTCTACTCTTTGCCGTAGGTATCCTATATAATGTTGCCTTGGTCTGGCAACGGATATATATCTAGCATAGTGATATTATTAAGAGGTCTGGCATCTATAATAACTTAACCTTTCTTAGTCTTTTTTATATCTTTCTAAATAATAAAGCCAGGGCAGGCTACTAGTGCTAATTTTATTAACTAAAACATCCTACTTACTAAGTGCATAGCATTATAAACTTTAGTAAATTTCTCCTAGTCTTTACGCTTAAGAGGGTACTTCCTTGCTAGCTTAACTTAGTTCTGCCAGCTGTTAATAAAGTTAACTCTTATCTTGTCTTCTTCTGGCATTAGTACTACTCCTTTATTATAATAAATGTTATACTTATTAGTTAGATCCTATAACTTAGTAGCTGCTTTCGGATTAACGTTAGTAATTTGTACTCTAAACTTGTTCTTAATAAAAGGTATATCCTCTAGGTAAGATACTTTATATAATAAAATACCTTTATTAACGACTTTAGGATCTAGGTTATTATTAAATTTTTCTGGATTTTTTTCTGTTTTTTCTTTCTTAATATCTTTACTAAAGAATACTATATACTAGTAGACGTCTGGAATAGCAAAATTTAAATTAAGGCTTATAGCTGCCTTAAGTTAACTAACCTTGCTGTTCTGCTTAATCTATACTGCTCTGTTAGAGTTATTTACTATTAGCATCCTTTTCTTATCTTCCTGGTTAAGAATATTATTTAGGAAGATAGAATTAGATATTATAACATAGTAAATACTTATCTTCTCTCTGCTAGGGAGATCCTTCTATATTATTAGCACCTAATATATCGAGTTTAGTGGAATTATAATATTATGTGTTATTATTACCCGTTAAGCTAGTATATAGTAAGCGTCTTAAAACATCTGTCCTAGTACTATTATGTTATATACTAACCTAAAAACCAACCTTAGATTAATAAAATCGATTTTTACTTTAAAGCTATAGAGGAAACTTATGCTAATTAATAATTTTAGTCCTAGATTTAGTATAATATCTGCGGTTACTATAAAGTAACCTTAGATGTTTTTTTCTCTTATAATTCCTAAAACATAGAAGTTAAAAGTAGCCCTTTCTATAATAATAAAGGCTAAAGCTACTCCTGTTACTAGTTTTAGGTCTTGCTTCTCCTACTTTACATTTATCCTATATTTCTAAAGCCATTGTTTGTTAGCTAAAATTAACAATATTCTAGTGTTTATACAGATTATATAGTTAGGTCCTTTGTTATAAAATTAAATTAGCATTTTAAGAAAGGTATTTATTTACTTCCTTCTCTTAATATTAATCTCCTGTAGTCTAAATACTGCCTTAATTACCTAGTCTTCTTACAGACCTCCTGTTAAAATTAGCTTATTTAAACTCTAAGTTACTATGTCTTATATAATGTTAACTTTAGTTATAAAAGCCTTAATAATTTCCTTTTTTTCCTTAGGCTCTTCCTGCCTTCTTCTGTTAAGAGCCTTTATTTTGCTAGTCTTTATAGTTAAAGAGGTAAGATTCTCCTAGTCTGAGTTTCCCTCCTCTGCTATATAAAAAGCGCTAATGAAATTAGATTTAACCTCCCTTTTATTAGAGTTATAGTTAAATATTAGGTGTGTTTTGCTACCTTCTATAGTAAAGTATATATTTATAAAGTTAGACTTATTATATTTATTATTCTCTAATAAACTTCCTTTTCTAGCTAAATAGTATCTAAAGTCTGCTAAATACTGCTCCTGCTCTCTAGTATTAGGATTATTATTTAAAACCATAACTTTATAGGGTTCCTGGTTTAGACGCTCCTATTGCCTAAATTATCTTAGGCAGAATTAATCCCCTTAGTAAGGGTTCTGTTACTTTTTAGATTAATTCCCTCTTTAATTTTCTTTCTTTAAGAATTTCTCTTTTCCTTTATTATCTCCTTAAGATTTATCTTCTTAGCTATAGGCCCTGTTTTCCTTAGTCTAAGGGTCTGCTTTCTTCTTTATAGGGTTCTCTTTTTTAACTTTTAGTTGGCATAGTCTGTTATTATTATGCTACTAGGACCTTTAAGGTTAATTCTGGTTCTGTTATGATTTATTCTAACGAACCTATTCCTGGTATAGGACTGGTGGCCTTCTCTAGTCTCTTTAATTATAATCCCTTAAGCTGCTTAATTTCTCTCTAATGTGCATATAGTAGGGATATTATTATTAAAAGTTATCCTATTAGAAACAGTCTCCTCTCCTCTGGTTGTAGTCCTTATAATAGCAATTTTAATAGGCCTTTACTCTTTTACCCTTAGATTTATTTAAGTCTAAGGATTTGTTATTATAAAGGTAGGCTTTTACTATTTCTTTAGTCTTTTCCTAGTAATAGGACTTCTGTTACTCCTTTATTTCTTAATATAAATTGCGGCATTTTTTGTCTACTATGTTAAGGTATTTGTTGTGCTTTATGCCTTTAGTTAGATCTAGGCACAGCTTTTTTAGCTTAGGATATAATTTTATCCTAAAGTACACTAAAAGCTGTAAATCTATTATCTCTTTATTTACTTTAGTATACTAAAAGATTTAAGCTATAAAGTCCTAAATAAAGATACTATTTATAATATCTTCTTAGGTATACTTAGCCTGCTTAAGTTTTATTACTATATTTTCCGTCCTTATATAAAATTCTTCTTATACTACCTTAATAACACTATTAATGCTAGTAAAAATCCGTTTTTTTTCAGATTTGTCTAAGTGTTATTAGTACTAGGTCATTACTTTTCTATAGAATAGTTACTAAATATTATAAAGTAACACCTCCTTTTGGTTTAGTAGTGCTCTAAATAAATGCTCTTTTACTGCTTAAATTTAAAGCTTAGAATTTAAAAAGATAATGGTTTTCCCTTTATATAAAATAAATTTATTACCTATGTCTACTACATTTAGTTTTAGGTCTAAAACTCTAATATCCTAGATCTTCTAGGTTAAACTTACTAACCCTTTCTCTCTAAATGCTTTTCTAGGCTTAAAATCTTATTTTAAATTATGTCCTAGTTAGAAGGTATTGCATTCCTAATATCCTGGTGTTTAGCTTAGCTGGTTATTATAAGGCTCTTTAGTATAGTAATGACTATCTCCGTAATTACCCGCTTTATTACTATAACTATCTGCTTTATAGCTGTATTTACTTCCCTATTATAAGAGAGTTAGAGGTGGATTTATATGTTGTTCTATATTGCTATTTCTAGAAGGTCCTTCTATAGGTCTGTTACCTTATTATATAGGTAAATATAGCGGTGTCTAGGAGTATTAGTATTATTAAGTGCTAGTATAGTATGTCTCCCTCTGTTTATAATCTCTATGCTTACTAGAGTCTTATTCTTACCACTAGTATTTTGTTATTAGTAGGGTATAATTTTATATATCCCTTAACAGAAAACCTTGTTAAGGTGCTAATATTGTTATTTAAGGATTTAAAAGAGTGCCTCCTTATCTAATATTTAGTAGACTAAAGGTTTATGCGTTCCTAGAGGGAAAACCTTATTAGGGTGCTAATGTTATTACCTAAGGATTTAATAAAGCGCCTCCTTATTTAGCAGTTAGTTTATGCTATAAAAATCCTGCTTATTATAAAGACTTATATCTCTTTATTAGGGAAAACCGTTAAGCTTGGTTTAAAACTGTGTAAGGTGGGTTAAAAGAGGTCCTAGTATTATTATAATAACTTATATGTTTAAACTCCTGTTATAATTTAGGTGAATTCTAATTATATAGTAAGAGGTCTATTACTTCTAATTAGTAAGATTTACTAGTACTAGTGTAACCTTATATAAACCCTATTGCTTTTCTTAAGTTGCTTATTTTAATTAGGTAATCTTAAAACCTTATTAGCTTAGGAATTATAACTGTTATTTTACCCCTTTACTAACCACAATTCTAACTAATTTACTCTGGTAGGGTAGGTCCGGTCTGCTAAGAGTTTAGTTGCTAAGTTATGTTAGCTCTTATTATTATTAGTTTAAACGGTTCTTGTGTAATTAGCACTATATTTGACTGCTAGTCCTGGTGACCTGCCTATATCTAGTTTATAAAGGCCGTTATAATTCGGTTTAACTCTCTTATTTACAAAGTAAGGCTAACTAGAGTATTTAAGATATTATCTTAGGTTTTTATTATTTGTTATTAGAAGTCGGTTTCTATAGGGTAAGCAAGGTTTTCTTTAATTTATATCTATAACTTTTACATTTCCCTTATTACTTTACATACTTTCTCCTGTATTTTAGCTGCTCTCTTAATGCTTTATAGGATTTTATAAGCTAAGGTATTGCTAATAGTGTTTTTAGTTTTAGGTTCTGGCTTATGCTTTACTATAATATTAAATGGTTCCTTAGTATCTATTAAATCCTAGCATACTTATTTCCCCTTACTAGTTCTAGGGGGTTGTAGGTTCTTAGAAGATTATAACTTTCTAGCTAACCGCTCTTTCTCTCTTTTAGGCATAATAGGATTCTCTGTTATTAGAGGACCTTTTACCCCTTATATAGTCTTATTTATTATCTTATCTAGGTTAGTTAAATCTTTAGGTATTGTAAACCCTCCTATATATATTAATATAATAAGGTTCCCTGTTTTTTTATAGTCTTTATTATTCTAAAAGTCTATATAAGTAAAAGACTTATAGTAAACTAACTTATTACTTTCTGTGGATTCTTTGCTAAAGGCTGGATTCTGCTTTAGTAGTAATATAAGTTATATAATAATAGCTAGTTGTTTCTATTGTCTCCTGCTAAATAAAGTTGTTTCTTATGTCTTATTACCTTCTAAGGTCTTCTTAGGGTTATTATCTAGATTAGGACTAAAAACCATAGTTAGAATAATATCCCTAATGCTTAATGGTTTTATAAGTTAAAAAGCCTCTAGTTCTTTAATAAGTGTAATAATAAGCGAGGTTTCTTGCTCTTTAAGAGGTATTATAGCTATTAAAGTCTCTGGTTTTAAGAGAGGTATAGTCCTAGGTAGGGTGGTTTTAATTCTTAATAATGTTACCTTAGGTTTAATTACTAATAGTTTAAAAAGCCCTTTCTTCTTAGCCTTTTTCAGTGTTTTTTATGCTAGAATTAGTTCTTCCCTAAAGTATAAGTAATGTATAGGAACTAGGTTAACTAGTTATAGTAGTTCTAAGGTCTAGTAAAGCTTTCCTTTATAGAATTCATAACTTCCTAGGTAGGAAAGGTCCTTAACCTTATTATTAGTAGTTACTAGTCTTCCTTTAGGACTAAGAGGGTTAGGATTCTACTTAAGGTATTTATAAAGCTTATAAATATAGTAAAGCTCTCCTTTAGTAATAGTTATAGTACGTAGTTAGTGGTTGTTTAATTCCTGGCGCTAACTTATTAATTTAGACATAAGTTCTGTTAAATCCTTCTTACTTCTTAGCTTATAGCCTTGCTATAGGTAATAAATCTAACGTTTTAGTATACTGCCTTACTTATTAATAATAGTAACCCTAACTCTTTAGCTATTATAGCCTTGCTAGTTAGGACCTAGTAATCTAGTAATTTAACTTAATAAGTCTTACTAACTAAAAGCAGTAAGTCCTTAATTTTTAGTTAAAACCTTATATAAAGGATATAAGCAATTGCTACTAGTTATTACGTAATAGTATTATTACATAGTTAGTTGGAAGCAACTATAAAGCTGTTATTAACGTTATTATAAGAGGGTTATTAAATACACCTATATATACTACTATTAAGTTATATAGTTAAGTGCATTTTATGTAAGTTATTGTTTTTCTTAGTCTTACTAGCTGCATAACAAATCCGTCCTATATAGGTGGGGATCCGACATCGCGGATTATCCCGTAACATCTATAGTATTAAATACTCTTATTACTTAAGGAATAATAAGGAGTATAGTAGTATTAGTTTCCTATAATTATTCTTTTTTTAGTTACTACTAATTAGCTGCTAAATGCCTGCTTAAATTAGTATTTTTTACTAGAAAATGTTTAAAAAAAATAAAGAAAAAGACTAATAATGTTTACTACTATTAAATGCCTATAAGTTTATTACTTAATTATAGTTAATTTACTACTAATAATTCATAGGGTGTTATAAGTATACAGGCAAATTTAGCTGCTATAATAGCTAAAATAAAAAATTCTAACATTTATAGGCATGCCTAATATACATGTTTCTAAGCAGATATTAAGCTTAAGCTTAAGAATAATAAGCATATTATAATCTTATAAGGCATTACCTATACTACTATACTTATATAAATAGAAATTACTAACTACTTATAGTATATTTATATTTATAGTAAGAATATATATATCTTCTAGTTTATTTATAACTTTATAATAGCTAACTTATTACTAGCTATATAAGCTTACTATAAGGGAGACTCCTCTTACTATATATATTATACCTATAACTATTCCTTGTACTATATTAGAATTACTTAGTATTAAATCTGACTTTATAGGTGCTAATAAATCTAATAATAGCTTTAAATAAGAGTAGCTTATTAGTAGCAAGATTATAGTACTTTTAGTAGCTATTAGTTTAGTATTAATAAAGATAAGTATCTTTAAGTGTTATTAATGTCTCCTATAATATATTATATATATACTCTATTACCTTACTATTATTTTTTTTTTATAATCTATTATAATATCTTATATATTAAAGTTCTTTTTTAGTATATAAGAATTCTTTAATTTATTATAGCCTTTTTACTTTACTAAGTATTTACACTACTTGCCTTAATATTTATATATTATAATTTGCTTAACCTTATATAATTTCTAGTTATAAATAGGTAGCTATGATATTACTATAGCCTTCTTAGAATTTAGACCTTTATATAGCTTTAAACTTATAATATTAAATATATTATATAGGCATATATTATCTAGAAGCTCTAGATAGTAGGCTAGTTTATATATACCTATTTTCTTTAAAACCTTAAAAGGTCCTAGATACTTTACTATAAGCTTTTTATTTAGTTATTAAAGGTTAATATTTTTAATTAATAAGAGTATATAGTTACCTAGTAAAAAACTTATTAAGCCTCTTTTTTTATTATAGTGCTTTATATATTATTCTTAAGTTATATAAGGTAGCTGCTTAGTTGCCTTATATTATTACTATAATTCTTATACTCTTATATCTACTTATCTATTTATAATATTTAGTATCTTTATAATATAATCTAGGCCCCTTAGCTAATAACCTTATAATAACTCTACTAAAAAGTAGCTATAAGCTAAGTGCTTACTAGTATTATAAGTATATTAAGCTAAATATAAGTAGTCTTTTTAGTTTATTTGCTCTTATGCTTTAAATACTTTAAAGTAGTGCTCTAGGACTTAGTTAACCCTTTTTATTTATTTATTTATTTATAAGTAAAAAGCAGTACTAAATAGTTACTTAATTACTAATAAATAGTAAAAGGTTTTTTAAAAACTACTAATAAATATTATTTTTTTATCTAAAATAATTCCTTTTAGTATATTATAGTTTTTAAATATATATTTAAGGAAGATAGTAATAAAATTATTACTTATTATTCTTATGAATATAGCTATATATAGCGCGTATTTTAAGAATTAATTTATAATAATAAGAATTATATTATGCTCCATTTTGCTAGCTTATTTTATTAAGAGAAGGCTAGTAATAAAGTTTATAAAAAGCTTTTAAAAGAGTTTACTAGGGATTAGTAATATAGCTAACTTACTATAAGGTTAGTATAACCTAAGCTTATTAACTTAATAGTTTAAGCATAAGCTTATATAGTTTTTTATATCTTTTTATAATCCTAGCTAGTAATACTATTTAGCTACTCTATAGATTATCTTACTTATACCTTAGTGTCCTACTATAAGGTTATTATAAGTAAGCATTAGAATTTTTATATATATCCCTATTAGTATATATACCCTTATATTAAAATATAGTAAACTATTTTTATTAATTACCTAGTGCTTTTTAACTATTATATTACTATTATTAAGTAGTACTATTTATGTTTTATATAATAGATCTTATTTTTATGCTTTTTAAATTACTATTATAGTAGGTTTACCTAATAGCTCTTTAGTATATTTAATAGCACTTTATCTTTTAATTATTATTAGTCTTATTACTAAATTACTATATACTTATATAAACTATATTTATAGATATATAGCTAGGAAGGTCTTCTTACTATTAGCTTGCTTTAAACTCTTAAATATTATATTATTAAATAGGATTACTATTAATATATTACTTAAATATACAGCTCTTATACTACTTAAACGTATAGCTAGGGAGGTCTTCTTATTATTAACTTATTTTAAACTCTTAAATACTATATTATTAAATAGGGTTACTATTAATATACTACTTAAATATATAGCTC
>AFQZ01001167.1:0-15842 GCA_000222935.2 Aciculosporium take MAFF-241224
CCTAAATAACTTACTAACTACCTATTGCTAGCTACTTCTCTTTTCCTTTAAGATAATATAATCCTGTTTTTTTATAGCTTTTGTTAAGGCCTGCTATGCTTCCTGCGTCCGTTGTTGCTGCTACTGCCTATTAGCACGTCTTGCCTCTGCTGTTATGTCCCTTACCTTTTTATTCCACTAAGGCTGTAGTTTGCTGTGCCCTTAAGGTTACTTAGGTACTGCTATATTAGCTATCTCTGTGAGCTATTAGGTAAGCTACTGCACATAGTTATTAATTTCTTACTAATTACACAGCAGAAGCTCTAACCCCTTCTTTCTAAGCCTGTTTAAAGCCTTTACTATAATAAGGTTCTTATCCGCTATCCTCTAACCCTAGACTAACCCTGGGCTATTGCTTAATTCCTTATTTGTCCTAATGCTAATAAGCTGGGGCATATAGTCAGATCCGGCGATTTCTACTAGCCTAATAAATTTAATACTAACATTATAAGTAGTCTACGCATGGTTAATAGTGCTATCCCTGCTGCTATGTTCTCTCCTTATTACTTCCTTAAACGGCATAGCTAGGCCGAGTTGCTACCTCGTTATGAATTCTAATATCTTATTATGCCCTAAAGATGTTTAGCCGAATCTGTCCTATAAGGGGTGATGTTAGTTGAAGTCCCCTATAAACATACTCCGGCCCTTTGCCTAGGTATTAGCAAAGTGTTATAAAGGCATCTACCACTTCCTTTTATAAGCCAGGGAATAGATATTATATATCTTTACTCTATATAGCTTAATACTGCACTAATCCTTCCCCCTTCTTATAGTCTAAAGTCCTGTCTTAACCTTTTAGTGTATATAAATTGCTATTTTTCTGCTATATATTACTAATATATAGTATCCCTAAGATAGATTTGGTAGTATATTATTATAGCCTCCTGGTTCCTAAATAGCTATTACCTTAGGGCTAATGTTATGCCCTAACGCTAAATGTACTAGATTGCTTTTCTTCTGTGTATTTTAGTATATAACCTTAATTATATACTCTATTGTATGCTTTGGAGTACCCTGGTTAGGCTGGCTCTGGTATTATTTGGCCCTTTAGTTGGCTGTAGAAAGGCTAGTATTATGCCTTTCTCTGCTAGTCTTTATTGTTCTAATCTTAGCTTATAGGTTTGTCTTATAGAAGGGCCCCTTAGTTATATACTCCTTTCTCTTAGCTGCCTCTCTATTAGTCCCTTAGTTTCTTCTCCCTAATAACCCTTGCCTGTAGTAGCTGTTGTAACCTCCGACTAATGGTTGCAGAAGAACAGCGGCCTTATAGCATAAGCCTCCCTGGCCTGCTGCTATCTCTTATTGCTTACTAAGCATAGTTAAGACTATGCTGGATATGCCCCTGCATAATTTGGGCATTTCTTTTATACCTTGCCTGTTAACGTTAGGTAAGTCCTCTCTCCCTTAGGGTGTTTTCCGGCAGCATACCTGCTGTATCTTACTTCCTCCTTGTAGTATCTAGTAATATATCTAATCTTATAGTAGTTATAATATTGCTTTAGGTGGATTATCTTATTATATAGCTTAGCGTTAAAAATCTCTGCTTAGTATATTATTCCCCTATGGCATAATCGGTTTACTGCCTTAGTGCCCTTAACACTAACTACTAATAGTGCCCTTATTGCTATTCCTCTTGGCTTTTATACTATTATCTTTGCTATATTTAATCCATTCTCCTTTTTAATGTTCTTCCTTATATCCTTAATTATAATGTGGTTTATTAATTGTGTTAGGAATCCCTTAATAATCACACTAAACATCTTTCTGTTTACTTCTGCCTTAGGTCCAAAGGCAACTCCTACCTAGGCCGTGTTTTCCTTCTATTTCCTCCCTGCTTTTATAAACGTAATAACTATGTCTCTACTTTGTAATTAGTATACTACTACTGCCTCCTTTATGCTAATAGCACTGTTTACTGCCTTTATAATCTCTCCTAGCAATCTGTTCCTAACTACCTTACTAATAGTGCTTCCCTTTACTAGTGCTTCCTGGTAATAGCGGGCTGGTATTGCCATACCCTCTGTTTAGGCTAAAGGTATTATCGTATTCTGCCCTATAACTCTGCAAGCTGTAATATTTGCCTAAGTCCCCCTAACTGCTAATCTAGTCCTATAAACAGCCTTTATTACCTCCTTAACTGCCTTTTTAACTGTGGTTTCTACTTTACTACTAACTGCTTTTATAATTAAGGCCTATAGGCCTCCCGTGTCCGTTCTTACTTAGGCTATCTCCCCTTCTATATCTATAGTAATTTATATAAAAGTTCTAATAGAAGCCTATACTTCTATTATTTCTGCCTTTAGGATAACTTTTATTATTAATTCCTTTAGTAATTTTATTTTATTCTTTAGTTTTTCCTATACTACTATTACTCTAGGATTTTCTCCTTAATATTATATTTCTTCCTAAGTAGTGCCTTATCCTTCGTTAGTTACGGATCTATATAAAAATTTATTAATTATTATACCCCTTATACCGCTTACTCCCCTTATATAATACGCTATTACTAAGGGGGGTAATTAATAATAAGGAATCCAATTCTATGCTTCTTTTTCGTTTTAGGCGTAATACTACGTCGTATCCGCGGTGTTCCGTATTTTAAACCTTCTAGCTTTTTGTCGATTTGTGTGCGGTTTATAAGAAGGTAGTATACCTTTAATTAATATCTAATAACTTTATAATATAAGTATTATTTATTATTATATTAAAATTATATTTCCTTTACTAAAACCTAAAAGCTCTTGCTCGGAACCTTTTAATATATATAAATACCACGGATACGACGCGGTATTATGCCTAAAACGGAAAAGAAGCATAGAATTAGATTTCTTATTGTTAATTACCTCCCTTAGTAATAGTATATTATATAAGGAAAGTAAGCAATATAAGGGGTATAATAATTAATAAATTTTTATATAGATCTATAACTAATAAAGGACAGGGCGCTACCTAGGAAGAAATATAGCCTTAAGGAGAGAATTCTAGAGTAATAATAGTATAGGAAAAACTAAAGAATAAAATAAAATTACTAAAGGAATTAATAACAAAAGTTATTCTAAAGGTAGAAATAATAAAAGTATAGGCTTCTATTAAAACTATTATATAAATTACTATAAATACAGGAGGAGAGATAGCCTAAATAAGAACTAGCACAGAAGGCCTATAGGCTTTAATTATAAAGGCAGTTAATAGTAAGGTAGAAACTATAGTTAAGAAGGCAGTTAAGGAGGTAATAAAGGCTATTCCTAGGACTAGATTAGTAGTTAAGGGGACTTAGGTAACTATTATAGCTTATAGAGTTATAAGGCAGAAGATAACAATCTCTCTAGCCTAAATAGAGGGTATAGTAATACCAGCCTGCTATTACCAGGAAGTAATAGTAAAAAGAAATACTATTAGTAAGGCAGTTAGGAACAGATTACTAGGGGAGATTATAAAGGCAGTAAACAGTACTATTAGTGTAAAGGAGGTAGTAGCAGCACACTAACTATAGAGTAGAAATATAGTTATTATATTTACTAAAGCAGGGAGGAAATAGAAGGAAAACACAGCCTAGGTAAGAGTTACCTTTAGACCTAAGGCGGAAGTAAATAGGAAGATATTTAGTGTAATTATTAAGGGATTCCTAACACGATTAACGAACCACATTGTGATTAAGGATATAAGGAAGAATATTAAAAAGAAGAATGGTTTAAACATAGTAAAGATAACAGTATAGAAGCTAAAGGGATTAGCAACAAGGGCACTACTAGTAGTTAGTGTTAAGGGCACTAAAGCAGTGAACCGCCTATGCTACAGGGGAATAATATACTAAGTAGAGATTTTTAATACTAAGCTATATAATAAGATAATCTACCTAAAGTAATATTATAACTACTATAAGATTAGGCATATTGCTAGGTACTGTAAGGAGGAAGCAAGATGCAGCAGGTATACTGCCGGAAAACACTCTAAGGGAGAGAGAACTTGCCTAATATTAATAGGTAAGGTATGGGAGAGATGCCTGAATTATATAAGGGCATACCTAGTATGGTCTTGGCTATGCTTAGTAAGTAATAATAAATAGCAGCAGGCTAGGGAGGCTTATGCCATAAGGCTGCTGTTCTTCTGCGGCTATTAGCCAGAGGTTACAACGGCTGCTATAGGTAAGGGTTATTATAGAAAAGAAACCGGGGGACTAATAGAAAGATAGCTAAGAGGAAGGAGTATATAACTAAGGGGCCCTTTTGTAAGATAAATTTATAAGCTATAATCAGGACGACAGAGACCGGCAGAGGAAGGCATAATACTAGCCTTTTTATAACTAACAAGAGGGTAAAACAATACCAGAGCCAGCCTAACCAGGGAGCTCTAAAGCACATAATAGAGTATATAATTAAGGTTATATACTGGAATATACAGAAGAAAAGCAATCTAGTACATCTAGCGTTAGGGCATGACATTGGCACTAAGGTAATAGCCATTTAGGAACCAGGAGGTTATAATAGTATACTGCTAAATCCATCTTAGGGGCACTACATATTAGTAATATATAATAGAAGAATAGTAATTTATATATATTAAAAGGTTAAGACAGGACTTTAGACTATAGGGAGGGAGGAGGATTAGTATAGTGTTAAACTATATAAAGTAAAGGTATATAACATTTACTCCCTGGCTTATAAAAGGGAGTAGCAGACGCCTTTATAATACTTTACTAATACCTAGGCAAAGGGCTAGAGTATGTTTATAGGGGACTTTAACTAATACCACCCCTTATAGGACAGATTCGGCCAAACCTCTTAAGGGCATAATAAGATGTTAGAATTTATAATAAGGTAGCAACTCGGCCTAGCTATGCTGTTTAGGGAAGTAATAAGGAGAGAATATAGCAGCAGGGATAGCACTATTAACCATATGTAGACTACTTATAACATTAGTATTAAATTTATTAGGCCAGTAGAAATCGCTAGATCTAACCATATGCCTTAGCTTATTAGCATTAAAATAAGCAAGGAATTAAGCAACAGCCTAGGGTTAGTCTAGGGTTAGAGGACAGCAGATAAGAACCTTATTATAGCAGAGGCTTTAAACAGGCTTAGAAAGGAGGGGTTAGAGCTCCTGCTAAGTAACTAATAGGAAATTAATAACTATGCAAAATAGCTTACCTAGCAACTTATGGAGATAGCTAATATAGCAGCACCTAAACGACCTTAAGAGCGTAGTAAACCACAGCCTTAGTAGAATAAAAGGGTAAAGAATATAATAGTAAAGGCAAGATGTGCTAATAGGTAGTAGTAGTATTAATGGACGCAGGAATTATAGCAGGCCTTAAAAGAAGCTACAGGAAAATAGGATTATATAGTCTTAAAGGAGAAGAGAAGTAGTTAGTAATAGGTAGTTAGCAAGTTATCTAGGTTTAAAGGGAGCCTCTGGACCCTAGAGCGCTAGGCCTGGCTATAGAGTGGACTTCCTCCTGAGATATAACAGGTCCTACTACTAACTTAGCTAGGAGATAATAGTAGGAAGGAGATAGTAGAGGTTATATATAAGGGTAAGGCAAAGGTATTTATAGAGAGGTTCTTTCCTTTATTTGTGGCTAGGGCTTTAGGTTTAGAGATAAAGGCAGAGATAAGATACTATAGTAATAATCAGGTGGCTCCCGTGTTTATAGAGGAGGAAATTAAAGAAGTTATAAAGAATACGGCAAGTTAGAAAGCCCTAGGGCCGGACAAGCTGCTAATAGGTTTCCTTAAGCTATATAAAGCAGCCCTAATATCGTGTTTAATACGTCTAGCTAATATATACTATGGTTTAGGACACCATCCGGCCACCTTCTGGTAAGCAAAGGTAGTAGTTCTATGCAAACCTAGGAAAACCCCTAAGGAGTTAGGCAGACCAGGGGGATAGAGGCTGATATTACTGTTAAATATAATAGGAAAAGTGATTAAGGGAGCTATTATAAGGAGGATTACTATTATAGCAGAGGAAGGCTATATACTGCTGAATATGCAAATAAGCAATAGGGCTGGTAGATTAATAGAGATAGTACTAAGCACGCTAAAAGAGGTTATAAGGATAGCGTAGCATTACTAGGAAATAGCATTATTACTACAGCTAGATATTACTAGGGCGTTTAACACTATTAGCTATAAACAATTAATCTGCACTATAAAGGAGTTAGGACTGCTAGGGTGGATGGCCAGATAGGCACAGGGCTTTACATTAAAAAGGAGAGCATAATTAGCATTTAACAGACGTATTACTAAGGAAATCCAAGTTACTACAGGGGTTCTGCAAGGGTCACTAGCATCTCCTATCCTCTTCCTGCTCTATATCACGCTACTATATTAAAAACTAGCAGCAGCGGAATTAACATTAACATTAGGGTTCTTAGATAATATAAATATTATAGTATATAGAAAAACAGCAGAGAAGACAAAAGTATAACTAGAAAGAGCCTAAAGAATATATAAGAAGTGGTTAAAGGAGTACAGACTAAGGTTTAACCCAGGGAAGAGCAAGCTAATACACTTTATAAGGAAGAGGCAGGCAATTACAACAATAATCTAACTTAGAAGAGCAATAATATAACCAACATAATTAGCGTAATTCCTAGGGGTTTGGATTCACCGGAAGCTTTGTTAGTTAAACCATATAGAGAAGGTGAATGCTAAATTATTATAGCAGAAGTTAGTACTTACAGCGCTAGCTGTGTTTACATAGGGATGCCAACTAGAGTATGTAAGATCCCTTTATATATAGGTAATAAGAAGCATAATAGCCTATAGAGCTGGGATATACTACACCCGTAGTAAGCTAGAAGGGGTAGCATAGGGGGTAGCAAAGGCATTTGTAAGAGAACAAAATAAATGCTTAAGGCAGGTTATAGGGGCATATAAGGCAATACTAGTAATACTCTTAGAGACAGAAGCAGTAGTGCTACTAGTAGATCTGTACCTTAATTATATTAAATAATAATTCTACTAAAGACTTAAGGATAGTGGTATGGGCAAGAAGATATAGCAGGCCTGTAATTTAATAGTATTGCAGCTATAACGCTAAGGAAGGGGCCGCTGACGTAATCACTATAAGGCGTTTCCTGATGCCCCCCCCCCTCCCTGGCAGCCTTATAGCTAGACAGGAATTAGAGAGGGAGTGGAAAAAACAGTAGATATAGCAGAGGTACAAGGCTTAGGTAAGAAGAGGACGGGTAAAAGCAATAGCAGCTAATAAGGAACCTAACTTTAAGAGTATAAAAAAGATAGTAAGGCTTTATAATAGCCTGCTAAAGCATGAATCTACGGCCTTAGTGCAGCTTTAAACGGAAAAAATAGGGCTGAATGCCTTTCTTTATAATAGACAGGTGCCTAAGGTAATATTACTAATATATTAATACTAGGGAGGAGATAAGGATATCTACTACCTTATCCTGTCATGCCCAGAACATAACCATCTAAGGCTAATCCCAGCGGTGCTAATAATAAGAGACCTGTAGGAACTTAAAGCAATACTTAATAATAAGAAGCTGGCACTAAATATTATAAAGTAGGTACTCTTAACTAGGCGACTTCAGCAGTACAGGTTAGCAGAGGAGCTTTGCAAGGCATAGCAGATTCGCAACATTAAGGCTAAGAATAGGACTAGAGGTAACGGAAATAATAGAATAAAGGAGGAAGAGCTGGATTAAGAGGGGAGGTGCTTATAAGGGGTTTTTACTAATATACTAACCTTTTATATAAAGCACGACCACACTTCTGTCATTGTCTGCAGTTCTGGGGGAACTGGCAGATATCTTATACTAATAGTTAAAAACAATAAAGACTCTATATTAGAGGCTTAGCTGGAGCTATATAGAAGAATATGGGTTTTCTCCCCTATCTTAGGGTTTTTCCTATATTAAGAAGTTAGTTGATGAACTAGTTAGTGGCTCTAGCTACCTAGCGTACATGAATAATTTACTAAAACCTACTTAGTATATATCTTTTACTACTTAAAAGAAAATATAATATTTATACCTATTATTTTTATATTACCTTTCTTATCTTAGGATATAACTAAAGGTAATTTAGTTATTATATAATATTAAGCCTTTAAGTATTTTTTTATCTTATAAGATTTAAAATTAAAGGTAATACTTTATAATTTCTTTACTACTTAAAAGTAGTTTATATAAGGAATATTATATTTCATATAATAGTTTTATATTTTTTTTATTTAAAGCTATATATAGTTTAAATAGTTTAATAAATTCTACCTAATAATATTCTCTTATTAAAACTAGCTTTTACTTAAAGTAAATAAAAAAATCATTAAATTTTTCTTTAGGTTATTATTTAACCTAATTTAATTTAATAATAACATGCTCCTTCTAATATTATTATTCATGTACGCTAGGTAGCTAGAGCCACTATCTAGTTCATCAACTAACTTCTTAATACAGGAAAAACCCTAAAATAGGGGAGAAAACCCATATTCTTCCATATAGCTCCCGCTAAACCTTTACTATAGAGTCTTTGTTGTTTTTAACCATTAGTATAAGGTATCTGCCAGTTCCCCTGGAACTGCAGATAATAACAGAAGTGTGGTTGTGCTTTGTATAAGAGGTTAGTATGTTAGTAGAAACCCTCTATAAGCACCTCCCCTTCTAATCCGGCTCCTCCTCCTCTATTCTGTTGTTTCCGTCACCTCTAGTCCCTTTCTCAGCCTTACTATCACGTATCTGCCATACCTTGTAAAGCTCCTCCGCCAACCTATACTGCTGGAGTCGCCTAGTTAAGAGCACCTACTTTGCGATAATCGGTGCTAACTTCTTGTTGTTCAATGCCGCCCTAAGTTCCCTTAAGTCTCTTATCGCAGGCATTGCCAGGATTGGCCTTAGATGGTTATGTTCTAGGCATGATAGGATAAGGTGGTAGATATCCTCGTCTCCTCCCTAACACTAACATATTAGTGATGTTACCTCAGGCACCTGTCTGCTATATAAGAAGGCATTCAGCCTTATTTTTTCCGTTTAAAGCTGCACTAAGGCTGTAGATTTATGCTTGAGCAGGCTATTATGGAGCCGTGCTATCTTCTTTATGCTCTTAAAATTAGGTTCCTCGTCTGCTACTATTGCTTTCGCCCGTCCTCTTTTCACTTAAGCCTTATGCCTCTACTGTATCCACCGTTTTTCCCACTCCCTCTCTAATTCCTGCCTGGCTGTAAGGCTGCCAGGAAGGGGGGGGGGGGCGTTAGGAAACGCCTTGTAGAGGTTGCGTCGGCGGCCTCTTCCTCGGCATTGTAGCTACAATACTATCGAATTGCATGCCTGTTGTATCTTCTTGCCCATGCCACTGTCCTTAAGTCTTTAGTGGAATCGTCGCTTAATATAATTAAGGTACAGATCTACTGGCGGCACTGCTGCTTCTGTCTCTAAGAGTATTACTAGCGTTGCCTTATACGCCCTTGTAACCCGCCTTAAGCATTTATTCTATTCCCTTATAAATGCCTTTGCTACCCCCCGTGCTACCCCCTCTGACTCACTGCGGGTGTGGTATATCCCAGCTCCATATGCTATTATGCTTTTTATCACCTGCATATAAAGGGATCTTACACATTTTAGTCGGCATCCCTATGTAGACGCAGCCAGCGCTATAAGGGCTAACTTCTGCTGTGACAGCTTAGTATTTACCTTCTCTATATGTGTTGACTAACAAAGCTTCTAGTGGATCCAAACCCCTAGGAATCGCGCTAATTGCGTCGGTTATATTATTATACTTCTAAGTCGGATCGTTGTTATAATTGCCTGCCTCTTCCTTATAAAGTGCATCAGCTTGCTCTTCCCTGGGTTAAACCTTAGCCCGTACTCCTTTGACCACTCCTTACATATTCTCCAGGCTCTTTCTAGTCATACTTTGGTCTTCTCTGCCGTTTTTCTATATACTATGATGTTCATATCATCTAAGAACCCTAACATTAGTGTTAATTCTGCCGCCGCCAGCCTTCGATATAGTAGCGTAATATACAACAGGAAGAGGATAGGGGACGCCAGCGACCCTTGCAGGACCCCTGCAGTGACTTGGATTTCCTCAGTAGTACGTCCGTCAAACGCTAATTATGCTCTTCTTCCTATTGTAAAACCCTTTGCCCATCTGGCCATTTACCCTAGCAGTCCTAACTCCCTTATAGTGCGGATTAATCGTTCGTGGCTAACAGTGTCGAACGCCCTGGTGATATCCAGCTGTAGTAAGGATGCTATCCCCTAATAGTGCCACGCCGTCCTTACAACCTCTTTTAGCATGCTTAGTGCTACCTCTGTTAACCTGCCAGCCCTATTGCCCATCTGCATATCCGGCAGTATATGGCCTTCCTCTGCTACGGTAGTGATCCTCTTTGCAATAGCTCCCTTAATTACTTTGCCCATCGTATTTAGCAACGATATCGGCCTCTACCCCCCTGGTCTGCCCAGCTCCTTAGGGGTTTTCCCAGGTTTACGTAGAACTACTACCTTTGCACGCCGGAAGGAGGCCGGATGGTGTCCTAAGCCGTAGCATGCGTTCGTAAGGCGTGTTAAACACAATATTAGGGCTGCTCTGCATAGCTTGAGGAAACCCGTTAGCAGCTTGTCCGGCCCTAGGGCTCTCTAACTTGCCGTATTCTTCATAACCTCTCCAATTTTCTCCTCCATAAACGCAGGGACTACCTAATTATCGCCGCAGTATCTTGTCCCCTCTTCTCCCTCTAGTCCTAAAGCCCTAGCCGCGGATAGAGAGAAGAACCTCTCTATAAATGCCCTTGCCTTACCCTTGTATGTAACCTCCACTATCTCCTCCCTTCCATCGTCTCCTAGCTAAGTTAGTAGCGGGACCTGTTGCATCTCAGGGGGAAGTCCACTCCGTAGCCGGGCCCAACGCTCCAAGGTCCAGAGGCTCCCTTTAGACCTAAATAGCTCGCTGACAGCCCGTCGCTAGCTGCTTCTCTTCTCCTCTAAGATTACACAGTCCTGTATTTTTATAGCTTCTGTTAAGGTCTGCCACGATTCCTGCGTTTGTTATTGCCGCCACTGCCTATTAGCACGTCTTGCCTCTGCTGTTGCGTCCTTAACCCTTTTATTCCACCAAGGCTGTGGTTTGCTACGCCCTTGGGGTCGTATAGGTGCCGCTATATTAGCTATCTCCGTGAGCTGGTGGGTAAGCCATTGCGCATAGTTATTGACTTCCTGCTGGTTACCTAGCAGGAGCTCTAACCCCTCCTTTCCAAGCCTGTTTAAAGCCTTTACTATAATAAGGTTCTCATCCGCTGTCCTCTAACCCCGGACCAACCCTAGGCTGTCGCTTAATTTCTTGCTTGTCCTAATGCTAATAAGCTAAGGCATATGGTCGGATCCGGCGATTTCCACTGGCCCGGTGAATTCGACACTAACGTCGTAAGTGGTCCATGCATGATTAATAGTGCTGTCCCTGCTGCCATGTTCTCTCCTTATTACTTCCCTAAACGGCGTAACTAGGCCGAGCTGCTACCTTATTATGAATTCTAACATCTTATTATGCCCCTAAGAGGTTCAGCCGAATCTGTCCCACAGGGGGTGATGTTAGTTAAAGTCCCCCATAAACACACTCCGGCCCTTTGCCTGGGTATCAGCAAAGTGTTGTAAAGGCGTCTGCCACTCCCTTTTGTAAGCCGGGGAATAGATATTGTACACCTCTACTCCACATAGCTTAACACTGCACTAATCCCCCCCCCTCCCTATAGTCCAAAGTTCTGCCTTAACCTTCTAGTGTATATAAATCGCTGTTCTTCCGCTGTATATTGCTAATGTATAGTGCCCCTGAGATGGATTCAGCGGTATACTATTATAGCCTCCTAGTTCCTGGATAGCTATCACCTCAGGGCTAATATCATGCCCTAACGCCAGATGTACTAAATTACTTTTCTTCTGTGTATTCCAGTACATAACCTTAATTATGTACTCTATTGTGTGCTTTAGAGCACCCTGGTTAGGCTGGCTCCGGTATTGTTCTGCTCTTTAGTCAGTTGTAAAAAGGCTAGTATTATGCCTTCCTCTGCCGGTCTCTGTCGTCCTGATCGTAGTTTGTAGGTTCATCTTATAAAAAGGCCCCTCAGTTGTATGCTCCTTCCTCTTAGCTGCCTTTCCGTCGGTCCCCCGGTTTCTTCTCTATAATAACCCTCACCCGTAGTAGCTGTCGCGGCCTCTGACCGATGGTCGCGGAAGAACAGCGGCCTTGTGGCGTAAGCCTCCCGGGCCTGCTGCCACCTATTATTGCTTACCGAGCACAGCCGAGACCATGCTGGATGTGCCCCCGCGCAATTTGGGCATCTAGTGTCTAGCAATATGTCCAATCTTATAGCAGTTATAACATTGCTTTGGGTGGACCATCTCGTTATATGGCTTGGCGTCGAAAATCTCTGCTTGGTATACTATTCCCCTATGGCATAGGCGGTTCGCTGCCTTGGTGCCCTTAACACTAACCACTAGTAGTGCTCTCGTTGCTATTCCCTTTGGCTTCCGCACTATTATCCTTACCATGTTTAAGCCATTCTCCTTTTCGATGTTTTTCCTTATATCCTTAATTGCAACGTAGTTTGTTAATCGTGTTGGGAATCCCTTAATAATCACGCTAAGCATCTTCCTGTTTACTTCTGCCATAGGTCCAAAGGCAACTCTTACCCAGGCCGTGTTATCCTTTTATTTCCTCCCTGCCTTAGTAAACGTGATAACTATGTCTCCACTCTGCAATTGGCATACTGCTACTGCCTCCTCCACGCTAATAGTGCTATTTACTGCCTTTACAATCTCTCCTAGCAATCTGTTCCTGACTGCCTTGCTAATAGTGCTTTCCTTTACTATTGCTTCCTAGTGATGGCGGGCTGGTATCGCCATACCCTCTGTTTAGGCCAAAGGTATCGTCATATTCTGCCCTGTAACTCCGCAAGCCGTAACAGTTGCCTAAGTCCCCCTAACCATTAATCTAGTCCTAGGAATAGCCTTTATTGCCTCCTTAACCGCCTTCTTAACCGTGGTTTCTACTTTGCTGTTAACCGCTTCTATAATCAAAGCCTATAGATCTCCCGTGCTAGTTTTTGCTTAGGCTATCTCCCCTCCTGCATTTATAGTAACTTACGCAAAGGCTCTGATAGAAGCCCACACTTCTGTTATTTCTGCCTCCGGAATAACTTTTATTATTAATTCCTTTAGCGATTTTATTTTATTCTTTAGTTTTTCCTGTGCTATTATTACTCTAGGATTCTCTCCTTAATATTGTATTTCTTCCTAGGTAGTGCCTTGTCCTTTATTAGTCGCGGATCCACATAAGAATTTGTCGATTATTGCACCCCTTGCGCTGCTTACTCCCCTTGCGCGATGTGCCATTGCTAGGGGGGGTAATTAATAATAAGGAATCCGATTCCGTGCTTCTTTTTCGTTTTAGGCGTGATACCGCGTCGTATCCGCGGTGTTGGGGGTCTTATTATTCTCTAACTTGTTGCTCCTTCTAATAAAAATCTAGGAATAAGGTATTAAGATATACTAAGAACTCCTTTAAAGTATAATTAATAAATTTTCTTACTTTAAAAAAAGGTAAAACCTAAGCCTAAACCTAATTTAATAAGTATTAGTAAATAAAACACTATGTATTTTAATTATTCCTAATAAAGGTGCTATTTACCTTAAGTTTATAAGCTAAAAGGCTTTTTTATACTAAATATTTAATTTAGTTCCCCTTATAAGGGTTACTTATATTAATAGGTTTTCTTTTTAGTTTTATCTCTATTAAGGCCACTTACTATTTGCCTATACCTAAGGTATTTATATTAGTATTATAAGATATAGCTAAAGTAAATATTATTTATAGCTATTACATTAGCTTAGTAATTTTATTTACTATATTCTTATTTATTATTTCCTATATTATTACTATATCTTAAAGGTATATTAGCTCTTATATAGCGCTAGTCTTAGCTAGGTTAGCTATAGTATTATATTACATTATATTTATTATTATTCTGTCTATTATAGGTATAACCTTTATATTATATTTATTAAGGTTTTTAAGGTAAATGTGATGGATTCGAGCTCGAAGCTCGGATCTACACAGCCGGAAAGCGGAGGGCTTTACATAAGCAATACGCAAGCAGCTTAAGCCCTAGTTATATATATAACTATGAAGAAAGGGTTACTAAAATTAGATAAATCTTTTCTTTTTCTTTTTCTTTATAAATAATATTTTTATTTAAGTTACTAGCTCTATAGTTATATTCTAGCAAGATTATAATATATATTACTTATCCTTTTATTATTTACCCTAGAAACCTTAATAGATATAATATAAAGGTTATACCTATAATAGACAGAATAATAATAAATGTAATATAATATAATACTATAGCTAACCCGGCTAAGACTAGTACTATATAAAAGCTATTATACCTTTAAAGTATAGTAGTAGTATAGGAAATAATAAATAAAAATATAGTAAGTAAAATTACTAAGCTAAAATAATAGCTATAAATAGTATTTACTTTAGCTATATCTTTTAATACTAATGTAGATGCCTTAGGCATAGGTAGATAGTAGGTGGCCTTAATAGAGGTAAAACTAAAAAAAAAGCCTATTAATATAAGTAACCCTTATAAGGGGAACTAAATTAAATATTTAGTATAAAAAAGCCTTTTAGCTTATAAACCTAAGGTAAATAGCGCCTTTATTAGGAATAATTAAGATAAATAGTGTTTTATTTACTAATACTTATTAACTTAGGTTTAGGCTTAGGTTTTACTTTTCTTTAAAATAGAAAAATTTATTAATTATACTCTAAAGGAGTTCCTAATATATTTTAATATCATATTTCTAGATTCTTATTAAGTAAAGTATACTGCTATTAAACTAAATTAGATTAAATAACAATTTAAAGAGAAATTTAATAATTTTTTTGTTTATTTTAAGTAAAAGCTAGTCTTAGTAGGAGAATACTAGTAGGCAGAATTTATTAAACTATTTAAACTATATATAGCTTTAAATAAGAAGATATAGGACTGCTGTATAGGATATAATATCTCTTATATAGATTACTTTAAGGTAGTAAAAAGGCTGTAAAGTATTACCCTTAATCTTAAATCTTATAAGATAAAAGAATACTTAAAGGCTTAATACTATATAATAACTAGATCCCCTTTAGCTATATTCTAAAATATGGAAGGTAATATAAAAATAACAAGTATAAATATTATATTCTCTTTTAGGCAGTAAAAGATATATACTAAGTAGGTTTTAATAAAGGAGATATAATTATAATATAATAATAAGCAGTGCTTATACTATAAAGTTACTAAATATTAATTAAAGGCATACTACCTTCTCCCTATATGTCCTTTAAAGACTAATATATATGTAATTAATATAACTATACCCTAGGTTAGGTCTAAAGTTAAAAATAACTTAAAAAAAGATAGCCCTTAAGCTTAAGGCTTAGTAAGGGGGAAGAAGATAGTAGTTAGCTATTATAATTACTATAAAAGGTATATAAATAGATAGAAAAGAAAATAAACTCTAATTCTTTTTTAATATTAGTTTTATTTAATAAAATAGCATTTACTAATATATAAGTAAATAGTAGGTATAATAGCTGTTGGGAACGCTCAGGTTACAGGTATGCTGCAGCACAACCGTGGGGGGGGGGGTTCAATAATCAATTCATCTATATCTCTAAAAGAGGGGAAGAAGCAGGCTACGATGCGGAGGTGTGGTGTTGTGGCCACGGTACGGCCCTAGGTCACATGACCTGTGATCCAGCCAATTAAGGTGCGTTCATTCTGTGTGCAACCTA